>JAJLSF010000294.1:0-133021 GCA_030567395.1 Citeromyces hawaiiensis
TTGAGCTATAAGCGAATGGATTACAACGCATCGCCCACAAAAGCAAGGATTAGCGCTCCCGCAACAATTCATCGAGTAGTCAACTCTCTATTCGCAGCTCGACGGTAAATCTATATACTCAAAAGTCATACTCATCACCCTTGACCTCATGCCCGTCTACAACACCAAGATCTTTGTCAAAGCCACAGTCTTGCAATGCCAAATCTGCGTTTCCTGGCTGTTCCAGGTAAGCGGTGGTTGCATCATCCTTTGATAGAAACAGCCCCACATATGCGATAGCATTCAATCCCAAAGAGAAATCACCGGCGGTGTGGTCCGATTTGCTTCTGGGAATAATCATCATCCAGTCGGTGGTCATGACAAAGTTGTACGAGATCTTATTGTTGGATCCGTATTCATCACTGGTCATTTTGAACACATTCAAAACTTTGGTAACTAGCTTCATGTATTCATAAGCCAGAACCCCTTCGCGGTCTTCCTGGCCCTTTGGTGGAAGTGGGAGGATAAAGTGCTTAAAGTTTAGCTTTTTGTTAGAAAGGAAATTTGTCTTTTCCAGAGTCAACTCTTGTTCGTCGCTAACATCGGCCTGTTCAACCACTCTTTCCGCAAAGGGCGTGTACCCCTGTGGAAGAGGCATGAACTGGATGTGTTTGTGAGGCTGAGAAAATCCGGAGCTGGGTCCGGAGTTGTAGAAGGCAAAATACGGATGGTCTGAACCCAGACTGCTTAAAATAGCATCAGTGATTTCCAGCTCTTTAGGCGAGATCAGAGAGTCCTGAGAAACAAACTCCTTGGTGGTTAGAAGAAAATGATTCGCAGTAAAAGGGAACTTGTTCAAAACAACTCTATGCGATCCAACCACCGAATCGACAACAACATTGTCTGGGATTTCGAAAGGGTCTTCAGCATTTGAAGCGGGCGGTTTCTCTTTGAAATCTTCAACTTTGGTCAAATGATACTTGACCTTCTTGTCTTGCGATGAAACAATAATCGATTCACTAGACTCGTCATTAAATCCGACACTCTTCTCAGCAACAGCCCTTTTGAAACGGTCATCCACTAGCTGGAAAATGTTCGCTTCGCTCAACTCTTGTACACTTTTGATTTCCATTATGGCACCAGTTGATTCAATAAAGTCACGTGATGTGATGAAAAGATTGTTAATTGTTATTATGCCCTTATCATTTAGAGATGGCAACTGAAACATGCTTCGCAACATGGTGATTATCTTTCAATTCTCTTTCATATCAATTGTGGCTTGATCACTGGTCTCATTCGTGTGAGATGATTAAAAAATATCTGTGACAAAGCGTAAGTGAGCAACGAGGTTAAGAGAGCCTTCAATGGCTGGTGTACGGGTGGGTGTCTTCCAACTGCTAAATGTTACCGCTGGAAATAAAAGAGTCCCCACCCGGTGTTTGCGCTGCAGAATCAAACAACTTATATGGTTGCCCCTAAATGCCATGCTCTCTTTCCATGTCTGTGCTAAAATATGTTGTCTAGCACTAAAAATAGCACCACAAAAAATCAAGAATATTTGTCTTTTAGTTCAGGCATGACCTTGAACGTTTGTGGACACTGTTGGATACAGAACGTAAGTGAAGTATATTTTACTGACAGTTTATTCGCACGTACGGCGTAAAGCCCATCTGTGGTCCAGTACAATAGCGTACTGGATAGGAAGAGGTATACTAATACCTGCTTCCGTGTAGTGACGAAGGTAAACAGTCCTACGGAGTCCTACGGAGAGAGTTTGATTCGAGATCAGTCGGCTCTCTTAGCAGAAGTCCATACAAGATGATAGCTCCATCATTCTATGCGATTGACCGCATATGCTAACAACATATGTGTGGGGTTACATAATAGTATTGAGTATACTCCCTCAGGAAGGCCGAATTGGCCTGCGGTACGTGCGCGTAACCCGTAACCCGAATCTCCCTTGGTGAGTTTTTGGTCGGAGGCATCCGATATTAGATTCAGATAGCCGCAAGCTATGGGTCAACCCATTAGTGCAGCATTAGCTACGTAATTTGCATGTCGCCAGAATCGGACCCAAAATTGATTCCGGGATTCCGAGGCGTATGCGAACGACCTGATTGGTTCCTCAATGGTTCTGACTTCGGCGTTAACGGGATAAGAAAGGAATGGCTGCATGCACACGGTAGACCTATAAGATTGGTGTTTCGCACGGCGAAAGGTATACAGAAACAGAGATATAGCCAATCACGTTTTCTCACAAAAACTAAACTTAATATGGACACCAACAATCTGGAGCATTACAAAACTGACGCTGACAGACACTACACACAATTGTTTCTCCTTCAAAAATGCAGAAAAAGTAGTTAGTGTACCGCTACCACTAGTTGTACCCCTTTCCGAAAGCCACTCCACAACCGTTTCTCGTCTCAGTAGCAGTGTGTTTGAGGCAACAGAAAGCATCAGCTGCGAAAACTATCCACCTTATTTCCAGCACTGCCACAGAAAGACAGGCATTAATGCCGATAACACGGATCCTAAGGACTTATCGGCTGATTTCTTTGATGACTGCAACCCCTAAGAAGAAATGTTGATCGCTGTCTGCTGTTTTGTCAATGCGCGGGAAAAGGAAAAGGTGTGGAGATACGACGCTAGACAGTTCCTCCTGAGGCGTAGGATTTACATCAGAGGAGCGGCTCTTTCTCGGTGCCATGATAAACGAGGCTATTTTGGGTGTAAAAATCTATTAGTTCTAAACTTAAATAGAGTAGCGGCAAGATGAGCGTCCTGAATTTAGGTCGTTCTGCTGGTTTTCAAAGTTGCACAGTGTAGTGTGCTATCACGACTCTCTTGATGAAAAGCCCGTGATCGGTTGCTTGTAGAAGGTGTATCCAAAGTTATGTGAACTTGTCTGAATTGTCTTCTTCTCACAGTATGAAAATTGTATATCCAAATCAGCGGTCAAACTCTCTCCTTTATACCAACCAAGTCGTCTGCTCCCTTAATGATCATGCGATATGCATGCGTGCGTAGTCTAGAGCATAAAGAACCATCTAATTGCAAGTAGTACCTAAAATGGAGCTGAGCTAAGCAGTCTAGAACTATGCAAGACGTACTAGCTGTTGCCAGATACCTAAATATCCAGGATCAGCATAATAGGTCGTAACATCACCCACAGAAGATTCGGGTTGATCGATATTAATGTCAACCACCGGCCTTGATAGACCTGGAGCGACCAATGTTTGGGTCGAATAGCTCCTCGTGTGATCGTCTCTGCCCTTCACGGTCTACTGCCTATGCATGCATGTATACGCACATAGTGCATTAGCAGTGGAGCATGAAATTGGGCTTATGCTTGAGTAATGCTCAGGGGTCATTACTCGAGAAGATGTGTTTCACTTCCTGGAAGGGTGGGCGTGTAGCCGCAGGACTTTCCCACCGACATACCGGCGTAACTAACTGGTTTTACGGTAAAAAGCTATAACTGTTCATAAAATCATTTGTTACTCACGTCTATGTCGACAGAAGGACAGTTTAAATTTAGGGCAGCCCCTTCAGCTTCATACAGGACACAACTACTTTCAGCAAACAGTTGCCGAGAGTTTTTTGTTTTACCGGCTCGTAAAGAAAGATACTCCTTTCTTTGATGAGGACTCAAAAGGAGTGAGCAAAGACTTAGGCTTAATAATCTCGTTCGAAGCTTGCCGTGCTCAAAGAGGGTGGGAGTCGAGCTCAATCATTTTAGTCGGCTTACGACTCATGATGGCATTCTTTGTTGCTTGATGATCCATCGACCCTTGAAAATGTGACATGATTCGATAAAATTATTGATCATAACGGAGAGGCAAGATTAACGCAAGGAAGACCGAGCTTAAGCAGCAGCTGACTTGTTGGCAAGAAACACATTGGGGACTGAATGTTTTCTGCTTCACATTATCTGCTATATGTTCTGCTAAGTGATCGGTATATCGTATAGCTTCATATCCCTTCTGTATTTTTCGTCACAGCCAGAGAATCCCAGTTGGATACTCTAGCTGATGGTGACGCTAAATCGTCGTAAGAAATGCATGATATATGATTGCACATTCACTCCAAGTCAACATACGAGATCTTCAAAAATCACCCTTCAATGCACTAGGGCACATGTTTATTCTTTGATGTAACGCTTGCATATGTCAGAGGGATTCTAAGATGTAGAATACAAGAAAAGATGTTATCGAACGATAAATAGTGAAATGATGCCTGAGGCCGACCCATTTCGTGGGCTCCGACGCTGGATCTTCTTAACAACGCTACTGTATCATCTTCCAGACTTGATGCCTTACGGTTTGATCTCTTATACAATCTGATACCTATCTATTAAACACTCAATGGTACTCTTCAGACACTGTAATCTTTTTCGATTTGCTGATCTAGATCCTTCCTCGTCGGATCTATTTTTTTGAGCCCCCCGGATCTAGATCAGAGCTTATCTTTCTTTGAAATCCGGATCTAAGATCCGCATCTGAAGATCCTTATCGGAGGCAGGTGCAGACCTAAAAAGATAGACCTGCTTGTCATTGCTTCTTTTAATTAATTAGCGAATCCTCTCTACAGGTTTCGAAATACATATCAGCTGGAATCAAGCAAAAATGGTCTCGATATAGGCAATCTAGCAGCCTCCAGTCACCACATAAGTCAGAGCTCAAAACAAGTCCCCATAGAGAACGCACTCAGACAACTAGTCAAGATATGGTGTATGGATGCGCCATGGCGAGACAACTCGAGGAACCATTCAGTTTTTGCCCCACACGGGGGGCGTCATCTTTGACCGAAAACGACGAAGACGTGCCCCTTGCCCCAATAGACGCGTCGCTTTACTCGGAGAAGAATTTCGACGTGATCACGTCAATCTTCATGCCTGATAACGACGCGTCTTTGCCCTTGGAAGAAGTGCTACATCACGCTGGGTTCTCTCTAGACGAAATCGAATGCATAGATTACCCGATTGATCAAGATGGGCACACCGCTCTTCATTGGGCAGCCACGCTTGGAAATGTGTCACTTGTGAGGCAACTTATTGCCCATGGAGCACATCCTCTTCGGGGAAATTACAAGGGGGAAACGCCGCTTATCCGAACGGTTATGGTGACGAACTCTTCTGATTTAGATAATTTTTCTGATCTTCTTGATATCTTGTATGGATGCATAAAGTGTCTCGATAACCAGCACAGGTCTATCCTACATCATTTATCTCTAAACGCAGGTGTAAAGGGCAAGGGTTTTTCGTCCAAGTACTATCTGCAGAATCTGTTTGAGTGGATCGTATCCAAGGGCAAACACTACGACGTAGATCTGAATTTTCTCATGAACTCGCTCATAAATTTGCAAGATAAGAACGGCGATACGTGTCTTAACATTGCTGCAAGAATCGGTAACAGGTCTATCTTAAGCGAACTAGTAGATGTGGGCGCTAATGGGCTGATCCCTAATAAAGCTGGCTTGCGTCCCATAGATTTCGGACTAAGTCTCCCGGGAAACCACACCTCGCCTCCAGCTCCAATTGAAGAGTCTAAACTTGATTTGAAAAGCGGTATGGTGCTGGAAAAGATGCAGCAGATGCTCAATTCGCTAGACTCGGACTTTCACAGAGAAATCTCCGAAAAGCAGGTGGCCATAGACAACATGAGACGCACGCTCAGGGAAAAGACTCTAGAGCTCAGCCAAAATAGAAGCAGTCTAGAACTGGTGACGGAGAGCGAAGCGAGAATAAAAAAACTGAGCTTGCAAATTGAAAATTTGGAAAAATGTATAGATAAAGAAGAACACCAATTTCGGGAGGCAACTCAAAAGGAGTTCCCTAACTTCCACCAATTTGAAGGAGATTTTGATGCCGATGAACCCTTCACCTGCTGGCCTGTCTATAATCTTGTAGAGGAGCGTTACGAGTCAGAAGGTCCGGAATATGTGAACCGTTTAAATGTTGGCGAGATCGCACCACACATCCCGCACGACTCTCTGCCTCCAGCCAGTGTACTCAGGGCACGAATAACAGCGTACAAGGAGAATCAAAAGTACCTTGAAAGCTTTAGTGACTCGCTGTTGAGCAAGTCGTCAGACCTTGAGCGCAAGTTCAAAAAAGTGGTGTCGCTTTGTATTGGCATCGAGGAGGAGAATATCGATGGGATCCTGGATAGTCTTGTTTCCGCCGTGGAAAATGGTGTGGCCATATAAATTGTTGCCAATGTAGGGACTGTCTCTAGGGTGTTACTGCGTTCGGACTGTCTCTAAGGTGTTACTGCGTTCGAGGAATATGCTAGATGCTGAGGAATTCTGTGGTCATCCGGGGCAGGATATAGAGAGTACGAGAGATTTAACTTATAATCACGGGGATTAAATGTCATTCGTCAAAAGCGAGCCTTGAATGACATTAAACTGCGCTGCTGCCTTACGTGCTATATATAATGTGAAGTGAAATTGACTATTTTTACAGTATTCGACGAGAGGGATGTGATTAATCTATTACGAGGTTACTGCATCGAGATTGGGAAGTTGCTTATCCTAAAAAGTCTTTCCTATCTCTCTTGAGCGCTCAACGCGAAGCATTTAGGCAATAGAAGATGAGCATAGGATGTATAGAAGGGGCATGAAAAGGGCTACAAAGGGCATAAAAGGGCATAGAAGGGGCATAGAAGGGGCATAGAAGGGGCATAAAAAGGGCATTGAAGGGGCATAGAAGGGGCACAAGGAGAACGTAAAGGGCACAAAGCACAAACCTGTCATCTAAACAATACCACCTATTAATACATCTCAGAGAGAACCCCTGGTGGTACTGAAGAGCCAATCAATTGCGCCTTTGGTCTCAAAGTTCTCAGAGCAATTTTCTAGATGTATAACATTGCACAACGACTGTTCGCGGGCAGTCAAAAATACGACCGCACTAACTTTTTTCCAAATTGAATCAGATATGTTTCACTCGAAAATACCGTAGCTATTTTCGTATAGCTTCAAAAAACAAGACAAGCTCTCGCGACTACTATGCAGCAGCGGAGATGATATTTTTTTACCAATCTATCTGACTCAATTCAGCTGAAAAAAGAAACCATTTATTCATCACGAACGAGGTGTGGTTTCAACACGACTCGTGTCCTTCTTACACAACGAATCACCTGAAGTAGTTTGGTTCATCCATCCGTGTCTTTGGTGGAGTGGGCCCGCTGGACCCATATGGGTAATGCTGCATATTGGGCTTGCCCACATGAGCCTTCTGACCGGCATAAGGGTGTCTATGAGGATTGGGGTAACCTGAATCTCCATATGAGTTCCCATAGGGGGACGGTTGTTGTCCCGGCCCGTAAGGTTGTGATTGCGTCTGGCCATATGGATGAAGTTGTCCATATTGGGGCTGGCCGTTTCGAGGCTGTCTCATATGAGGCTGTCCACTTTGAGGCGGTCTGTACTGAGGCTGTCCGTATTGAGGCTGTCCACTTTGAGGTTGTCGGTATTGAGGTTGCCGATTATGTCCATTGTGAGGTTGTGCGTATTGAGGCTGCCCATTTTGAGGCTGTCCGTTTCGAGGCTGCTCAAATTGTCCGTATTGTCCACTCTGATTGATTTGATGATCAGCCTGCGGCTGTGCAAACCTCGTTTGAGAGGGCAACGGCTGACCGTACGTTGGCGACTGTCCAAAGGGCCGAGAAAGAGGCTGTGGCGCAGCCCTCTGATCAACAACGCTATCGCCGGGAGGTCTCTCCAAGGGATAAGGACGAGGTCCCGCAACCTGTTTTCTGGGGGGATTGGAAATCGGTTCAAGATACCGAGATTTCGGAGACTTGTTGTTCAATGTCGCATTAGAACCGGCCAAAGACGTTTGAAGCTGACGATTGAATTCTGTATATGGAGAGAACGATCGAGAGGGTTTCTGTGCATCGATATGCCCGCCAAAAGAAGGGTCAAAGATATTCTCCTGTGTTGGCGTCTTGACAGAAATTTCGGGTACATCATCATCGGAGTCCAACTGAGAATACTGACTATATATATCGTCCAGATTGGAAGGTGGCTTAACCTGATCCGGCCTTTCTGGTGAGAATCTGTCTGGAGAGAAGAAATCAGGTGATTTTCTTAAAGGACTTGAAGATTTTTCCGAATAAATGCTGTTTCTGGTATCAAATTCTGAGGTTGATTTGTTGGACAATCTCTCGGGAGACCGATTTGAACTCTTATCGGATTCATCAGCTCTGTCAGATGAGAAAGACTCAGATACGGGAGTGGTACCGGGAGTCAGATTAGGAGAACTAATCTCACCTGGCTTCAACGAGAACACCGCCCCATCGACGCCATGAGAAGAGCCGCACCCATCGTAGCCGTATTGAATTTTCTTGTGCAAAACTCCTTTGATGTTCTCGCGCCAATCTTTTACTGTCCAGTTTGAGCAAGCACGAGCTAACGGTAACACGTCGGCCACTTCCAAATAGTGCACTCGCGGCAAGACGGGTAGCCCAAACAGTAAAGAGCCCACGTCAGATTTATCGGCGTTCAGCATCTTGGGACGTCCGTATAAACCAAATGCGTCAAATACAGGCACTATAAATCGAATCAAGGTATCAAATCCGGGCACAGAAGAGTGCTGCTCCGGCATGATGAAGATTGGGGTTTCCTTTGGGATTTCCTTTTTGAATTTGATGGACCCTTCTAGTTTTACAATAGTGCTGCCATCGATCAGAAGCGGTGTTTGTGGATACAGCGCATATGCAGCAGACACAGCCACTACTGAAGCCATTGCACTTTTTTTGCTCTTCTTTTCGTTTTCATAGAAATGGATCTTGCCACAGATAAATTTTTTGCGGCTCTTACTGCTGGGTTCCACAACGGCAAAACACCGTTTCCAAGGCATACCGGAACCGAATCGCACGCTTACCCAGTCCTCGTGGTGAAATTTTGTTTCCGCGAGAATAACCCTTATATCGGATAGTCTTGATCCACGAGCAGATAGAAGAGCAGCAGTGTAGCCTTCTTGCAAAGATATATTCTCGAAAACAACAAGCCTTAAAGCAGCGTGCCATTTTTGGAAAGATTCAGCATCTTTGCATCTCAAAAGATGGCGATTCTTTAAAGTAGTTGAGACCACAATCACGTAGTTCACATCGCCCTCTGAGCCGGTGGAGAGCTTATCACAGGCTTTAAAGGAGGAATCTGTGAAATTTATATATTGGGGCTTTGAAGTGGCCCTTTCCAGCTGTTCAGGAGTACTTTGTGCCAAGCTCTTTGCATCCCATACGGCGAGCTGCGTTCCGGTTAGCACTCCATAGACTTCTCTCCATTTTCGATCTCCGGGCTTGCCATCCGATGAGAGATCCGTCAACAACATTAGCATTCCCTCATGGTATCGCCGATAAGCTTGAGCAGAAAGAAGCGTCACTATGGGAGCTAGTTCCGGTGAGATCTCTGCCTCGTTCTTTTGGCTTAAATCCAGAGGCGCCTCTTTTGATCCTGAGAATATTCTTTTCATCAAGCGCGTAGGCAGTACCGATATGCCTCTATGCACGGTGTAGGGATGCGTGTATCGCGTTTGAAAGCCGAGCGAGCGTTGGAGAAACGTTTCAAATCTGCGGCATATGCACTTTTCAACAACAAGTTTCAGTTAGAAATTACCTTATTGCCCCGCTATAATTTGCTAGGCCTATGGCGAGAAATATTTCTCGCAAGAACAAAAAAAGGGCATAAACCTTGATATATATATACTAGAGAGTATTGAAGCATCGCTTTTGGTATAGATGACCCATCAAGCTGAGTTTTTCAATCAGTGACTATTTTTCAGGATCCCACAATAAACAATAAACACCCAATGAATAGTCCGTCAGAAAGAGTTTAATCAATTAAGGGGAGCGAAACTGAGAACCTAAAGGTATGAAAAGCACTAGCTGATCAGGACAAATTTTGGAGACCTGACAAAAATCTGCTTTGTTTTGTTGTGCTTTGCACCATCTGCTATGTAGGTTATACTAGATGGTATATTTAAAAGATTTATCTATTCCATACTTTTCGCCGCATTCAGACATCACTGTCTAATTCGTCTCATCCTGTTGATATATTTTTCAAATCTTTTACCTACAACTTGAGAGGCTGCCACTCATCAAATTTCGAGATTTCAAAATTGTTTAAAATACAAAAATTCAGATCGACATTACATACTGATCAAATCTGTCTTTTATTCTTTCTTTTTTGCACTCAATTATGCACGGTCCTAGAATTTGCAACGTTTGATCCTATATTTCTGCTTTTTCAAATCTTATACTAAACCTAAACACACCTTGGGAACAACGCCACTCCATTCATTCAAAAAGCTGTCCCTCTTGTCCTGAGACTCATCCTTCTTATCAACCTTTTCAACAAGGCACCACCCATCGGTATGGCTTGCAAGTATGTACACTCTCTCACCCTTTTTGATTGTCAGCTCGTCGGACAGACACTTTTCGTATGAACGGACAACTTTGTGGATTATGTCTCTCTTATTGCCTAATGGAGCTATACTATTTTCCAGCCCCTTCAATGCGGCTGGTGTCCTCATGAGTGATTTCCTTGGAAGTGGCGTCTGGGGAAGTTTTTTAGTACTTTGTTTCACTTTTGGGGGGTCCAAAATAACAATGCTATGTCTTGAGCTTTCTGACACAACTTGTGGAGCTATAGAGTATCTATTTTCTCCTCCAGAAGAAGTGTACTCCTTGGTATATGCCTTGTCTGGGTAATCAAGTAAGATGGGCGACTTTTCCGTAATGATGTCCTCCTTCAATTTAAACTGCTTTAATTTAGTGGGCGTGAAAAGCTTTACTGTTTTATAAAGACTGAACCTGTTGAGGTAATTCTTGGGGCTGTGATAGAAGTCGGCTTGCTCGCTTTTCATTTTTGGTGCACTGATTATTCTTTCCGCTAACGGAACCCTTGCCTGGTTTTCCTTTGTTATAGGAGATTTGAGCCCGCCAAACCGGTAAGGAAACGGCTCATCCGCTAAAGCGGAATTTATCTGTATGATTTCGCGCCGTCTGTACGCGTCAGGAGACGAAGCCTGTGAAGCCTTTTCTAGTGAGTTTTGGAATAACTTGGCATCACTGAATCCTCTGCTTCTTCGAATCCACAGCCAAAATGCAATAGATACTGCCACAACGATCGTGATGCCGATGGGGAGAACGATGGCTAATATCTTTGAAGTATTGGGGTTTCCCTTGTTTACGTAGGAGAGCTGACCAAATTTTGATGGCGCTATCGTTGTAGCTGTTGGTGTTGAGCTGGATGCAATCATGTGCTTGTTGAGTCCTATGTGTATACCGGAAGGACGAGAAGAGATGGTTGTAGTGGTGGTGGTTGTGGTGGTGGTGATACTGTCTATTACTATGAGCGATCGGAGTGTGATACCTTGATTCATCGCATTCGGGCAGTGCGTCTCTATCTATATAGTTTCGGTGTGATACTCGACCCTTGCATATGTTTCATGCATGCATCAAGTTGATGCATTTTTGTATCATGCATGTTTTCCGCGCACCACGAAGATTTATAACGTGGTGGGGTCTACTCTTTTTTCCGTCAATGGTAGACATCAGTGTCGTGTGCGATGGCCATAGTCTCAGTATGTTGGCCGAATAAAAAGAATTGAAAAAGTTGTATTTTCTGCGCGCAGAAATAATTTAGCGCATTCGTAAACCAGTGTACTGTGGTGTGAGCATAAGTCTACTAGAAAAAAACAGGGCGATAAGCGTCACTTTTTCAACTGTAGACCGATCAGTCTAACTAATACGGGATACAGGCTAGTAACCGCAATAGTGAATCGCAGGCTGGTGAAGGTTTTATCTGGTATAGTGGAACAAAAAGGCCATATTCCATCCAGAGACCCGAAGGATAACATTCAAAACATTCACCTACTGCGTGAAAAAATGTTTACTGAATTCCGCATCATTATCCCAAGAGGCCTCTTTATACCAGCTCGACTTGGATAAGGCCTATAATAGACTGGATAATCAGTATGTCGCAGAAATGTTGTCGACTCTAGGTTTTGGACCAAAATTCCGTCAGTTCATTTCGAATGTGAATCACGATCAAACCGCTGTTATCAACCCGAATAAGGCGAATGGCATGCCATTTCCTCTTCTGAGACAGGGTAGTCCCATTGCCCCTAGCATCTTTGTTATTTGTCTTGAGCCCCTAGCTCAAGCGGTGCGGCAAGAAATTGGAGGTATCAGCCTCTCATCCCCTTTAGGTCGGCAGTTGAACCTGAAGATTCAGCTCTATGCTGACGACATCATCGTCTTGCTTTAAGATGCAAGGGACTAGCGCAATTTTGATCATATCTGGAAGACGTTTGCAAGCATATCGCGTTGTGTGCTGAACACGAGAAAATCGCACTCAGTGCTTTCTTCAGGTCAGGAAGTAGATTTCGGTTTTTGACAGGGAACCTGATTTCTTAAACCATGCATATATTCAGAATTTGCCTAATTACCGAAATATCTCAGAGTTGACTACTTTGCCCATGACTGAGGCATAAAAATCAGTCGACTTCCTCACACAGGCTACCTTGTATGGATTGCCAACAAGCGTGAAGGCGGCGTTGGTGAACGTCTATGTCTATTCAAAGTTGTACTATTGGGACCAGCATGATAATTTGAGCAAAACGTTTGCTCGTCTATCCATAGGCACACTCCTTTTAGAACCCTTATCCCACTCAAGATGCTTAAAGGTCCTCGCGACCTTGGCTTTTACGGGCTTATGCATCTGCAAACCCTTACTTGGAAGGCGCGCGCGATGGATTTACGATCTCTTTATTGATGGGAGTGAACCTCATCAATAATTTGCAAAGGATGTTTTGACGCAACTCATGTCCTATGTCTCGGAAGAGACCGGGAGGTCCTGGCTGTTATGGGATTTTCTTGCCATTAACAGCACCCGTAGGGGGATGGCGGGAGTATTCCGGTATTATCGACCATTTACAGAGTCCCTGACTGTGGCATTGCAACTTCTGCAGTTCCTCACCCGGGTAGAGGAAGCTCTGAAGGTGTGGTTCTGTCTAACTGAACCAGCAGTTGATTCCAGTTTCAATTCGATTACTAGAGCGAAGCGGAAGTGTGAGCAGTTGCATGAATTATGGTTTGTTCGAACACTGTAGCGAAGCTGAGGTGTGAGTAAAACTCTTTCCGTCGGACTGAAGTCAAGATGTATCACAAGCACGCAGAACCATATGTTTCCTCGCGAATCGGCAACCATCTTTTTGAGCTAGATGCCGTGCCAGGTGCTATGTCACAGCTACAAGGTTATGCCAAGGATTTCCGGAAAGGCGAGGCTCTACTTCAAATATTCATTTGAAATGGATGCCCTCACTCGAATTTCACATTTGGTCTACGCGAGGCTATATGCGCGTTCAGGTGTATGTCAGTTTTGCTTTCAGAGAATAGAGGTAGTGATCGAACACTGGATCGACGACTGCTCGGTAATTGACTATCTATGGCAGAAGCTCAGGATGTAGATCATCTGAGTATACGGTATTTCTTGTTTCTTCGCGCCCGCAAGGGGTGGTTGGTTACTAGGGGAACATTTCTGGTGAAGCTGGAAGCGCATCGGGATGAAGCATATCGTGCCGCGGAAATGCCTTGCACGAATGGTTGGAGGGGTCGCATAGAAACGATGTGTACCCAAGGTACAAAGTGAGGACCCAATGAGGTTTTCTTAACACGAAGAGTAAAAAAAAAAAGAAAAGAAGCACAGGAAGGCCAGAGAATGAGATTTCTGAAGGATTTTTTGTTAACTAGGAAGAACAGTGGGAGGAGATAGACTTTGAAATCTAGATTATAGTGCACAATACATGCTATATTATTTTCAAGTCACAGCCTTGATCACTCGCCAAATTATTATTCTGAGCACCATTACACTCAGCGTAGACCAGAGGAATAACGCATTTATCTTGAAGAATGCTTGCAACTGCAAGTAAAGTCATGTATAGAGAAAACATCAGCAGAAGCAAAGCAGTCGCCCATACCCTCAATCAGCTCAGGCGAAATAGACAATGGATAATAGTCTTCATCTCAAGTGCTCTCAGAAACAACTTTACAAATAGTCGGGATAATTGAATGAATGACAAGATAGGAGAGGGACATGGCAGCGTTGGAACGAAAGTTCCTTCTTCTTGTCAGATCCAGCTCGTCGAGTAAAACAAACGTATAGATAAGGCTGAAGTGATCTTGAGTGAAAAAGAACACGGCTGACAAAAAATCACTACAGTGCGGCAGGTTATATCTTTCCTTGGGTGTCCCAATTACCAATAATCGATTTGCCTGCCTTTTTTCTGAAAGAGGGCCCTCCGGCTGAGCCAGAAAAAGATGTTATTATGGCTGATGATAAACTCCCCCAGCCAATGAGAGTGTATGTGCTCATAGATTGGGTTACAGAATAACGCAAACAAAGATTAACGCAGAGGAAGAAGCAGATAGCCATCAGCTTTATGGATATAATGGAACAACTAAACCACCAGACGGAAATTTCAGCTAAATCTATATGCCGACAGTGATGTCTGGCTGCGACTAATTAATGTAACGGGTGATAGATGGTGGAGCTGACGAGAAACAGAGGGAACAACACAGATTGGTGGTGATGGAAATTAAAGCCGTCCCCTGTCTCGGGATGAACGGATAGCAGCAGTAAGTATACGTGCGAGAGCGATCAAAGGATGGGTTTGCTCGGCATAAAGTTCATTCTGAAGTTAAGGCTACAGCAAATGTATTCGGAGGAATAAGGCCCAAGGGAAGGAAACAGCATCCAGCTAAACAGAAAAAAAGACTTTTTTTGTCTTTATCTTTGGAGCTTTTGGCTTTCTCAATTTGATACTCACCTTCTGTAGGTGAAATCAATCATCGCAGAGGACCCCACGGGCATCGCCGGAGGAGAATGCATGGATTATGCAATGCTGACATGGACGCGTACATCACCCTAGGGTAGCAAAAGCTGCTTCGCAAACATAGATCAATTTCTGTCTCTAAGGGAAACAAAAAAGTCAGCTTAAGTTCAGGCCCCCTTAATTGTGCTTGCGTTCCACAATACAAGTAATCTGGTGTTTTATGAGCTTGCCTCGTTAACAGCGAAAATATCTACCGCCTACAACATACCAGCAATTGAATAGCGCACTAAAGAATAAGAGTTAAACCACAGGAGACCGCTTGCTAGAGTGGGTTAGGGTCCAGCCCTCTCGGAATAACCCTGCATGGTTCGTTTGACCGAAAATGCCGGTCACGCGGCGGTGGCGCGCAAAATATGCAAGCTGCATAGGTCTAACGGAAATTAGTCACCCGTGCACAGATCCAATAAGACAACCTTCTACTGAAAAGATTGGCCTCACAGAACCCTTGAGAAACACACAGACTCTGGGGCCCTCTTCAAAGAAATTTCCCCCATGCCTTTTGAGCCAATTCCTTTTGCCCGCTACTAGCTCCCCTCATGCACAAATATGCACCATCATGCAAGATCCCTGTACGACGGCGGAAAATTTTTTTGTTCAACGTATAAATAAGCACTCTTTTCTCGCAGTGAGGGACAGAAATCCTCAAATTATAATATTCCATACAATGCTGCAAACACCTATTGTGTCAAAGATCTCCGGTGCTGAGAAGGAAGCCCAGATCATGAGCGAGATCAGAGCTGCTAAACCCATGTTCAAATCTCTCTTTGAGGGTACTTTCCTTGGTAACTTTATTGACGTTGCTTACAAGTCCAAGAACTGAATTAACGAATTGTGAATGACCTGTATATAATGAATGAATTATGCCATCATGAATATACCAACAACGAATTGTGAATGTACATATATGATTATGCCATCATGAGTCAAGAACTATACAAAAGAACAATTAAATCTAATGACATTAATACATTATGCTACAATGACCCAAAACTTTTCCCACCAGTTACTGGGTGGCTCCTCTTCCCACACCATGTCGTCTATGTCGACTCTATCTGTATCAATGTCCACTTGATCCAGTGTTTTCAAAGGACGCTCTCTATAATATATCTGAGCTGCAATCCACAAAATGGCAAAGAGGATGAGCGAGATATAATACGCGAAAAAGTCTGCAGCGTTAAAGTCGAAAAACACTTCGTACCCTTGGATGAAGAGAATGATAACAACCGCGATAGCAGCATACCAAGCTCCAAAAGGCATGAAAAGTGCTTTGAAAGGAAGATCGTTTCGGGACATACCGCGATCTTTCAAAACCTGCATGAACCTTATATGGGCAATAGAAATAAAAGCCCATGCAATCAAACCGGCCACAGCACTGATATTGACCAGCCAGTTGAAAACGGTAACCCCACTGTTGGAAACGTTTAGGAACGCCAAAAGTCCTATTGATGCGGTGAATAGTACTCCGCAATATGGTACCCCCCATGGAGTAGTCCATTTGAAGCACCGTGGGGCAAGTCCTGAGTTGGTCATCGAATAAAGCGTTCTAGACCCGATATACACATTTGAGTTACCAGCGCTTATAATGGTGGTAAGAATCACGGCATTAAAGATATCCGGAAGCACTTTAGTTCCCGAATTCTGGATCGCCACGACAAATGGGGAAGATGAAATATACGAATCTTCCGACGACAGCTTTGGGTCGTTGAATGGCACCAATAATCCGATAAAGAAGAGCGTCAAAATATAGAAAACCAAGATTCTGAAAATAACCTTGTTTATAGCTTTTGGGACCGCTTTTCTCGGATTATTGGTTTCTCCAGCGGTGACACCAGTGAGTTCCACTCCTTGATAAGTGAAAGCAGCATTGATAAGAGAGGAGACCCAGCCTAAGAAGCGACCAGTGTTTTGGTTCTCAACTAAACGTCCAGGTCCCCATGGGCCTGGGTTTCTCCAGTACCGAAAGCCAACGGGTCCTGTGGCACCTGCTCCACAAACCATACACAAGGCGTAAATGATAAATCCCATTATGGCGATGACTTTAATACAAGCGACCCAGAATTCAACTTCTCCGTAAAACTGTACAGGAATGAAATTCAACGCCACAAGCACAAAGAAGAAAATCAAAATCCACCCCCATATTGGAACAGCATCAGTCCAATACTGAATTACCTGGCCGATAATACTGAGTTCAATGGCAAACGTAATGGCCCAACTCCACCAGTAAAGCCAATTTGAGGCAAATCCAATAGATTTAGACAAGTACCGCGCATTGAATACACAAAAAGATCCGGCAATTGGAGTATAGGTGGCCATTTCACCTAAAGATTGCGTAACAAAGTACGCCAAACTACCCATAAAGAGATATGCAATAAGGGAATTGACAGGACCCGCATACGACAGCGGCGACGATAATCCGATAAATAATCCGGTACCGATGGTACCGCCCAGCGCTATCATAGAGACATGGCGTCCTTTCAACGACCTTTTGACCTCTACCCTTTTATGTTCGCCCTTGAGGTCAACCTCATACTCATCGTTGAAAGTGAAATCGGACTCCTTTGTCTTTTTCCCTTCGAATCCACCAGAAAATGGCGCGCTGTCCAAACCTATTGGCATGATTGGTGAGTGTCCCGGTGTGGTTTATTTATGTATGCAAGACGAAAAGAGGGTAAAAAAGGAAAAAAAAAAATGTCAAAAAAAAGAAAAAAAAAAAGAAACTTGATGCGTAATAACGCATAATTATGCATAATTGTGCATAAAAGAGATCTAATGCATCCGATCGCACACAGATAGCTGGTCACAGAAAAGACATCGAAATGCGTTCTCAACCTTGCATTCACTAATCACAGTATGTCCCACTCAATCAATAAGTCGTATCCTGTGTAGACTACCAAAGTGGGTGAAATCTATTTTCGGAATATGCACCGGAACAATAATGCCGTAGGGGCTACGCGGAACTCCGAACTTTTAAACCAGCACTCCTTCTTTGCTCAGCACTTTTTCAAGCTCTGAGACTAGCTGCAAATAAGTGTTTTTGGACCCTTTGATCCGTTTAAAGCAAACCTCGGACCCTGTGCCCATATCTGCGACAGTAATTTCAAATTTGCAACCCTTCAGCTTCATGGCATTACTCCTTGCCACATTAGCCGATACTTTTGCAGCGGACTTGTTGACTTGTAAGCCTTGAATTCCGTACTGCTCCCATCCTAGAAGAAGTGAGTGGAGTGCGCCGAACATTTCTGCTTTAGCCAAAACGGTGTGTACCCTTTTGGGGTCTCCATCGCTTGAGCGGGAGAACCAGTCAAAAATACTTTTCTGTCTCTCCACCGTGGTTTCACCATCTTTCTTCGATCCTAGCGACAGCTTGCGGAAGATTGACTTTGACGGTTTGCGTACGTTTTCCACGCTCGATAGAGGTTTCCTCGCTGGCTCGCTTGCTGAGCGGTTCTTCTGAGGAGACTCGCTCATTTTAGGTAGCGTTTTCGTCTTTTCATCGTCGTGAATCTCAAATGACAGGCTTTGCTTTATGGGAGATTGAGGAATATCCGGAAGCTTGAGCGTTTTGTAAAAGCCGTCGTTAGAAGACTGTGATACAAGAGTGTCTTTTGACTCTTTGTGATGCACTTCCTTGTCGACAGAAGCATCCTTCTTGAGATCAGGCTTTTCCAAAAGCATAGAAATTGGCTCTTTAGGAGTAGCCACGGCCACGGGAGCCGCTGTTGAATTAGGCACTGAGCATTCAAACATCGAGTCACGCTTAGACTTTGAAGGCTCCTCCTCTTTCAAGGTTGCCAAGTCCAAAACGCTCAATCGTGATTTTCTCAGTTCTGCTTTGAAAGCTTCACTCAAAGTCAGTGACTGAGAGTTGCGAAACTCGGGTAGCCCGTAATCGCCTGTGTCTCCGTCATCCACCATATCTATGGGAGATATCAGGTACCGAGGGTCTAAACGAGATTTAGGTCTGGCTGTGGTTCTGACTGTGGATCTTCGCCGGATATTATCGATTTCCTTTTTCAATGCGGTGGTTTTTTTCTTCTCCGTCTTGTTGTTGTCCGTCTTCTTCTTCTTGGGCTCTTCTGATGCCACCATGATGGATTCCCTGATTTTCGGCTGCGACACCTTTTTAGCCGGGAGTTCTTCCCCTGCAAAGATCATGTCGCAAAGAGTGGCGAAATCCGACGATGCCCTTTTTGCAGCCTTATCGATTGTATCCCAATCGGAGTCGGAGCTAAGTTTTGCGTAGCTCGCTACAAGTTTTGAAGTAAGAGAGTTTCTTTTCATCTGGGATCTCCTCTTTTGCGGAGACGGCCGTTTGGGGCTGCCGAAAAGTTGCAAACTTTTTCTTTTGGATTTCATAGATACAAGAGACAGTCGGCTTGAGTTTCTCTCGTTTTTACTTTCAGGCGATTTCGACAACCTGGATGGCGACTTTACGGGAAGGGAAGGAACATGCACGGAAGGGGTACGCTTCTTTTTCGGGGTTTCCGACCGGAAAGAAACCCCACGTCTGTGTGCTGAGCCTACACTCATCATAGAGGCGCGGTGTGACACACGCTTGTTCTTCGGGGTTACAGGTGCATCACTTTGATGATCATGTCTATACCTCATCAAGAGAGAGTAAAAAGTCTTTTCCGGATTGGGTCCCGGAGTAACAAGGGCATCGGCTATTTGTGACTTTGGCCTGCCGTGCCACAGAATAGTGAGGTTTTGCAAGATGTGTTCATCAATATCATCGTAGCACGATACCGGTTTCAACCCGATATCCGGTGCAGGAAGCTCCTCTTCTGTTTCTGGGTCGCTAGGGTATTTTGTGAGAAGCGGGTGGGAAAGGATATCACGGGTTTTGATTCTCTGCAAAGGGTCAACGGTTAGCATTTTCGATATCAGATCCTGTGCTTCCGCAGAAATGTCATGTGGCATAGAGAAGGAACCTGCTTGCACCTTGAGAAGCAAGTTTCTGATATTATCGTCATCGAAGGGTAGTCTTCCTGTAAGAAGGGCAAACAATATCACACCGCAAGACCAGACATCGGAGGCTGATCCGTGATACTTAAGACCGGAAACAATTTCTGGCGCAGCGTAATGCGGTGACCCACATGAAGTTTCCAACATCCTTTCATTAGACTCCAATGCAGCCATACCGAAATCTGCAATTTTAACGTTCAAGTCTGCATCCAAAAGCAAATTCTCCGGCTTTAAATCTCTGTGACATATACCTAGCGCATGACAATAGGTAGCTCCTAAGATTATCTGGCGGAAAAACCCGACTGCAAGAGTTTCAGAAAGGGGACCCTTTTCTACGAGTAGATCAAACAATTCGCCTCCCTGTACATACTCCAAAATCAGGTAAAGCGCCTTGGAAGTTTCCCAAACATCGTAAAGGCGCAGAACGTGACGGTGGTGAAGTAATTTCATTATTATGATTTCTCTTTCAATTCCGTACGGCAAGCCGGCTGAGTCACATCCCTTTTCCGCCGCTGGAGTATCCTGAGATAGGTGTGATTTTGAGACAACCTTCACAGCAGCCTTCTCACCTGTGGTGGCGTTTTCTGCTAAAAGAACGCGGCCTGTAGCGCCGTGTCCCAACGTTTCGCCTAATTTCCATGGACCGATTTTCTGTGGGTGCTGGCCTTGCGAAGCGGAGTCGTGAGTTATTCCGAGCCCCACCGTTGAGGAGACGATGGAGGGGGCTTTGATGTGTGACATAGCGAGTGTGTGTTTTGAGTGTTGGAAAAAAATTAGAAAACGCGTTTGTTTGTGGTATGCAGTGTCATGCAGAGGTATGCAGGCGTATGCGAGGTGCCTGCAGAGTGCATGTAGTAAAATGTTTCAACGCGTACACATTAGCTTCGCATCAAATATCGTTGTGGCCAAGCGGAAATGATATGATTTGCTGACTAGCAACAGGGGATTGGTTAAAACTGTCGATCCAGACAACTTTGTGTGTAGCAAAGCGGAACGAAGATCTATTAGAAGCTTTCGTGACTGATTTAAATCAGAACTCACGCTTCCAGGGCGCCTTTTTTCTGTATAATTGTTCCCTGCCTCACTATCGTTGCCTTTTAATTGAAGTATCAACCCTATGTCTTTGTAGATTGAAAACTCTGTCATTCGATACGATGACACTAATCTAATGCTCCACCCTACATCGTTGAAGCTCTTTCACCACAGGCAGAGCCTGGATTAAAGGTCACTCTGAACTACATGAGCTAATGTTTGCTTAAAAGGAGATCATGCTTGCTTAAAAGGAGATCAAATATGCCGGAAAATGATGTCTCCAAAGGTGTGAGAAGGTATTCCAATACAATCGCCTTTACACACACAACAGCTAGAACCAAACGACGACATTATTACGATTTAATTCTTAGCAGAGGCTCTCCGCTTTACGTCTCGTTTTGTACTTCCTCTGTTTCAGGATGATCCTAGATCCTCTCTGATCGTGTTTGGACCGTGTGGGTTACACAAAAGACCAAATATATAATCAGCCATCGCTTGGAAAGGTTTTTGAGAGAAGCCGACTCATTCAGTTGAACTAAAATGAGAAGTAAACGGCAATACAAACCGAGCTCTAGATAGAAAAGGTTGAAGCAAACCAAGAAGCATCTATTCTGGCTCGTATTCTACAGATGTGTAAACGAGAAGGAACAACATGCAGTACAAACCAAACTATACATTTTCTCCCATGGCTGGAGCCATTATAATGACTGATATTTTACAGATGTGCAAACATCGAATTTTAAGCGGTTAAAGTACCTATCAAGAAGTACAGGTGATTTGAATAATGTGAAAAATAAGAAAAGAACTAGAATTGTAATCGGTTGAGATAAGTACAAGATATATGTTATTTAGGAGTTTTGTATAATGGACCTTTCTGTGAAAAATGAAAAGAATACATATCTATATCATTTCTTGCCGTGGTGCTTTATCGTAGACTAGACTATCAATGGGAGTACCTCCTATGCAGGGATGATGCTTGAGTAGTTACAGGAAATCGACAGACGATTCTAAAGCTGATGTCTGGTGATCCAAGAGATAATCTTCAGGAGGCTGAGGAGGAGGATTTGAAAAAATTAAGAAAAAAAAGTAATCGGGGACAAACGAAGGCTGAGACGAGAAAAATGCAGAGGAGCATGAAATATTCCTAATCCCCTTCATTCTCGTGCAGCTAATGCTGAATAACGTACCGTAGAGGCGATAGGAGATAAGGAGAAGTGAAGATGAGGTGACTGCATGCAGACTGCGATTTTCCAGGTGTTGCTTCTGCGATTTTTCGCTTCTTTTGCTTTCAAGCTTACGCTCCCTCGGACACTAAGTGTCGCCTTATTAGTAATTGATGTATAGTTTGAAGGTTATTGAATTCAGAGCAGCCAAAACATAGTCTCAGATCTGTCAGAATTGCCCTTATAGCGTGAAATCGCTGTCATCTAACAGAGCTTATCTTATCAGGAAAAATGCGTGATATAAGCGGGTGCAAATCTTTATTAACAGTACTCTTTGTGTGTGTCCTGGCACTCTATTAGTTGTTTTACAAGTGCTTGATCGTCCCGGACTACCTTAAAGCACGGAAACAACTCCTTTTTTACCCACCATGTCTGACAGCTCTCCTTTACCCAACAACTGCTCAAGTCTAGAGCTCAACAGAGTCTACCTTGCTTAGACATCATTCTTGATAATGCACCTCGCCTCTTATCATGCAGATATTAGTCCCCCCCCTTGCATGCAATTGCAAGCAAAATGTCTTATCCACCCTTTAAAGTGGGAGATCTCTGTAGTATAAGCCTACCAATAATAACTCGAGTAGTATCTCAATATACAATATCACCCGCAGGAGATTTGGGTTACCAACTCTCAACAGAGTTTCTATGCGGTCTACTGCAGCACGCAATGCATCCTGCAGTGGAGCAGATAAATTTGATAGTGCAGAGCCAGTAGATAGTCAGATCGGCTCTCTCTCTCATAAAGTAGCTTTGCGCCTCCTGAATATGGAAACAGGCGTCGTGCCTCATGATTTCTATCCAAATTATTGGACCACAGACTCGCCTTAGGTTATAAATCTGCTTTGTTAGTAGTATTGTTTCACCCTCCAACATATCTATCTCTCGAGTTTGCACTAATCTCCTTGGCCAAGTCCACTCTATTATATTTCGCTTCATCGAACTATTCCGGCAGAAGTTGCATCTTACAAGCAGGTATTGTGGCACTAAGGTATATCACTCATGATGTAGAGAGCACGAGATTCATACTGTGACGTGCATAAACGATATGCACGTTCATGCACTGATGACGGCTTCATCTAGAACGTCTGTTCCAACACATCTTATCATTCCACCTGCAAGTTTCAGTCTATGAGCTAACAAGGAAGAGAAAAAAAAAAGAAATATATTAAATTAATCAGCTACCATCTCCCGCATACTTTGACCTAGCACGCAGTTTGGGCCCATTAATATGAAAGAACACAGGAATGAGAATCATCGCCAAGGAGATGAATCCCAAAACGCTTGAACCCCATCCGACAGGGAACTTTGGAGTCGCTAAATTGCCATAAAGCGGAGCACCAAATAGCGGGAAAGCTCCGGCAACAGCCGATCTGAATAGATCGTTTGAAGCAAACACGGAAGCCAAAAATCTATAAAAAGACATCCCCAGGTAGTTAAACAGTGTTTGAAAGATGAAAAAGGCACCGAATGCAAACACAGAAGTGCCTATAATGGGACCTATCCAATGAATGTCGGGACTAGCTGTCCAGCCAAAAATGAAAATTCCAATCGGCATCATTATACTACCAATGATGGCGGGTGGGATGAACACCTCTGGGTTTACCGTGTCTCCACCCAACATCACCTTTGTGAATCTTTTATAGATGATAGGAATGTAAACTCCGGCACCTATGAAGACTCCGATGATAATGCCCACGTAGCAAACACCCATCTCAATGAGATTGAAATGGTGAACCTCCAAAAACACAATAGGGAAAGCTTCAAACCAGAGGTAGAGAATGGCATAAACCAGAGCGATGTAAATGTCAATCAAGAGCACAACCGGTTCCATTATTGTGATTTCGATCGGTCTCCACAACGTGTCGATTGCCAATTCCTTAGCGGTAAGGCTCCTATTCGTTAGCTCACCTTGGCTTACGATTCTATCGTTTCCGGTCACTTTTCTCAACCGCTTAGCCTTTCTGGTTAAAAGGGTATGGCTGTATGTTTCCGGTAGAAAGAAAGTGAGAACGACAAGACAGATTCCGGAGATTATAAGCGTAATCCAAAACGTCCATCTCCAACTAAGTACCTGAGTGAATACAGATCCGATCAACGGACCTAGAGAGGGCCCACAGACGGCTCCCACCGACCATGCTGCGATACCGACGGGCATCCAAGGCATGGTGATGACGTCTCCCACTGAAGCACCGCCTGTTGCCAGCGCGGGAGATGCGAAAAAGCCGGCCAAGAATCTCAGAACGCAAAGTCCAGCGATATTCTTGACCAAAGCGGTTGGGATTTGCAGTATGACGAATAAAAACAAGGTGACAATGTAGATGGAGGTCCTTCCAAATATAGCATTCTCCGACATAGGAGACAATATCATGGGACCTACAGCGTACCCAAGGACAAAAAGAGTTAGCGGCAACAGAGAAACCACTCTTCCAACACCCAAATCCTGCATAATCTGTTCTGCTCCAGGCGTGTATATAGCCGATGCCATGTAAACTGACACCGTCAAAGCCATGATTTCTGCAACGAAGAAAACCTTGTGGTATATTGGCCAATTGAAAGGGTTCTCAGGATCATCGTCTCCATCCCAGTCAACAATTATATAGTCAGATTCGGATTTGGAGCTATTGCTCTCTTTGGAGATTGAGTTGGAACTCGGTTCGAGGTATCTCTCATCAGGAACGTAGCCTGGTTGTTCCTCCTTGTGTGTAAAGTATTTGTGTTTCGAAGCGTGGTAGATCACTCTACCTGCAAAGCTGTCCCGGATAAACCTGTAATGCATGCAGATCATCAAGGGGCAAATGTCGCCTTAAATATGTGTGCACATTATTAAGCAGTTTTACGTGCATGCATCTTATGCATGCGAGCTTATTATTGCTGCAAAACAATTGCTGTATATTTTGACCGTATTCAGAAAGCGGAAATTGATGGCAGTAGAATAACAGCCATATGTTATCGGAGGTCAGGCTGTAGCTCTCAATTCTGAGGCTGAGACCGGTAAGGGTGGGACATTTTTCCCGATGCAGGGCTATGCAATGCAATGCGCTGCGGGCGGACACCGGAGTTAGTGACTAATCCGGTGACAGCGGATTTAAGCAAAGCCCTTGCGAGAGCGTCTTTGACGCATGTGTATTACGTCAGCCAGGTCAGGGCAAAGGCTATGTGGATGTATCCGCAATGATAGGTTGCAACGATGAAGCGCAAGCTCGGTTCTAATAAACCGATGAGCAAAAAGCTTGTGGTGTGCGGCTGTGACGATCCATGTCAGCGTTGCGTAAGCATATCGTTTTATATACCGATGGAGGTATATCACCACTCGATGACTGCTATTGGCTCTGCATGATCTCACAAAGAGAGTAAATATCAAATTGAGAGAGAATTAATCCGGGGAAAAAGGAGAAATAAGCTTTTTTTATCTGTATGCTTAGCCTGCCTCCCCAATGCGGCCTACTCTTGATAACTCTGCTCATCTCCTGAGTAGAGCCATTTTTAGCGCCTTTTGGTGTCTCATCATTGTAACTTCACAGTCCTCGAAGGGTCTGGGATTCTTTTATGGGTATTTATATGGGTCTGAACTGAGCCTAATACACTCACCGTCGAGATACACAGTGTTGAGTGAGCACAAGAAGAAGCGTCTGGCCATTAAAAAGGAGTCTCATACCCAAGGCGATGTAATTCCCACGGTGAGGGAGGAATTCCTAATGATTGAACACACCTGGCTCAGATGTAGCCTTCTTTAGACGAAACCCGATACACATCCGGATATTCAGCTGTGGCCCACAATCCCCATGGTTCATTGGACTGAAGTCACATTAATATCAAGAAAAAGATGGATTTTCTACGCATTTGTCACTTTGGGTTTGTTTTCTGCCAAATCTAGACAACCCGGCCTGTAAAAGGTTTCAGCCCGGGCATTTCTTTCAATGGTAGGTCACTACTCGACTTGAGAGTCTTTGACGATTGTGGTGACATTTTTTTTTGATTCAACCTAAGCATCGAATAGATCAACCAGAAAGATTACCCAGAAGTTAGGTCCGCATCTGCTGTCCAATCTATATGGGCAATAAAATATAGCCACGCTGACTAGGAAGGGAATCTCGAACGAGGGAAAATTCACATCAAGCGGAAGAAAAAGGTGACTCTTCCAGTGTCCGAACATAAGGATAAAAGACCAAATCAAAACACTCATCTGCTCACACTTCCGCTTCGCTCCAGTGTTCCAGTGTTCCAGTGTTCCAGTACAATGATCAGAATGATAGATTCTCTGGCTACAAGAGTAGATCGTCCCCGCGCTAATTTTCGACACCATGAGTGTGAGGAAAGCGGCAGTCAATGAAGAACATCTCTTGATCAACGCTCTACAATGCCAATGGCCCTACAAAAACCAGCGGAAACAATTCACCACTTCAAACGGGATGCCAATCGGTTATATTACAGCTATATATATCCACCCACTTGTTGACGGTGCGCCTCGATTACGTCGCCGTCTTCCAAGTCCAGATCATCAGGAGTGTTGTCGGCGTTGACCCTAGTTCCGTCAACGAGAAATCTCAAGGTCGAAACGTCTTTGCCCTGTCTTTTAGCAAACGCGTCCATGAGTCTTTTCAAAGGCGTTGACCTTTTGATCTTGAAAAAAATCTCAGACGAACCGTCAGATACTTTCAAGTTGATGTGCGTGTCAGATTTGACATCCGGTTTGACTTCGGGCGAGTTTTCTTGAGACATGGTGTGTTGCTGACGCCGTTGCACAAATTGGTCAAGACACGCCTTTGGGTGGCGCACGCACTAACTACATGTCCCATAACGTGTTGGCGTTTGGCGGAAGAATTGAGAGAAGCATCATGATGGCAAAGATTAGATCATCGTGAAACCAATCCTGAAAGGACATAATTCATCACTGCAAGAGACCACCCAATCACAGCCCAGCAACTAAAACCTTGATTGACCTTTTTACAAATACCATATCGTATTTTTGGTCCATTGATTCCAATACAACACGAGTACGTCGAGGGATATATGACTATGTTGTATATTATTCAATGGAACTTTTTTGTGAAAAAAAAAAGCACTTGTGTTGTATTGAAGTCCATTGGCCAGAAATTCAATACCTTTGACACCGGTATCTGTAAAAAGGTCAACCAAATCAACATTTAGTTGTTGGGTGGTGGCTCGGTGTCCTCATTGGTTGATTGTTAACTTCCATATCTCAGAGTGAGTTGTGATTCAGTCGCTATTAGTTTGCTTCTCTCAATTCTTCCGCCAAACGTCAACATGAGGCGAACTTTGTTCGCTGAAGTACCCAGCAATGCGACTGTTCAGCCGTTCGAGGGCGAGAGACCTCAGTGGCATATCGTCGTTTTGTTCTGGCGAACAAGGTGGTGGAGAGAAGTAGATTGTATCCAAGTAGTTACTTTGTGTTGTGTCCATTTACCAATTTCTGTAGAGTCAGCTCTTGGTCTGGTAATTCGCTGGAAATGACCGCCCCGAATATTTTCACCACCGTACAGATATGTTACACCGGTTCTTGGCTTTCGAGGCATAGCGCACATTCTGGCCTCGCGGCGAAAGGGCACCTTCAGACTGAGAGCCTTGAATCAGATTAGGATGCATCCTGGAGTGAAAACTGCCTAGCAAAATTAGGCGGTACATTTGAAGAGCTCCTGGGGCCTGTTCATGTACCACAGCCACATGACCCCATGAGATAAAGCGTCCCAGCTCTAGGTCGTTCTAATTGCTTGATTCCAAACTTGCACTGTGTAGTGTGCGATCACGAGTCTCTTAATGGAAAGCTGGTGATTGATTGGGTTCGATCAAATCTGGATTGTGATCTTTTTGAAGATGTATCAACATTGTCTCCAAATCATATGAGGCAGTATGAACTGCATGTTCAAATCAGCGGTCAGACTCTCTCATTTATACCTACCAAGTCGTCTGTTCCCCCATGATCATGCCATGTGCATGCGTGCGTAGTCTAGAACATAAAGAACTACCTATTTGCAAGTCTTACCTAAAATGGAGCTGAGCCAAACAGTATACAATTCTATGCAAGGCATGCTATTAACTGTTGCCAGATAACTAAATATCCAGGTTCGACATAATAGGACGCAACATCACCCACAGGTGATTCGGGCTGATCAATTTTGATTTACAGCCACCGGCCTTGATAGACCTGGGGCGACCAATGTTTTGGTCTAATAACTCTTGTGTAATCGTCTCTGCCTTGCACGGTCTACTGCATATGCATGCATGTATATGCATATAGTGCATTAGCAGTGGAGCATTTTATTGGACTTATGCGTGCGTAATGGCGAATGCTCAGGGGTCATTGCTCGGGAAGATGTGTTTCACTTCCTTGAAAAGCTGGACGTGTAGCCACAAGACTTTCCCACCGACAAACCGGCTTAACTAAGTGGTTTTATAATACAAGGCTATAATTGCTGATAAAATCATTTGTTACTCCCGTCATTGTCGAAACTATTCGATCCTTCAAGTAAAGCCCTCAACCATCATCCCTATTCTTCTACACGTCAGCTGAAAGCATTCTCAGTAGCCAACAAAATTGCCAAGATAGTGAAAGTTAGAGTTTGTGGAGCTCATGAAAATTAAAGTGCTGAAGCATTAACGGTGGGTTTGAGAACATCGTCATTAACAGTCTTTCACAGCCCTCTATGCAGTCTGGACATGCATTCGCACCAGTAGTGTCTACTTAGTACGAACCGATAAAACGAATGCATGCATATGCATGGGAAAGATATCTCAAAGCTCTATGTTCGCTTTCGATAACTTAAACCGCTTGAGTGCCCCCTTGATGTTCTTTTTGGTGATTGTGAATTGAGATCGGCAAGATCATTCGCCAAAATCTCGGAATGTGGGCATGATTCTACATTGACACGTAAGATGGTTAGAGTGGCAACCTTTTGAATGCCGAATATGTTTGTCAGAGACTATTCTGTTTGAATGGTCTTATCTCTTCTCCCTGAGACGTTTGGATTCACTCATCTGGATAGCAGAATTGGAGTCGCCAAAAATCTGTTCTTGCAAACTCCCTGTGACAAATACTAAGGCAAACGACCAGATCATCAACCTTTAAAAGATGGCAAACCTTTCTACAAGAGAAGCCAATCCACAAAGACAGTGGAGAATGAGACAGCAGAGAAATTTATGGAAGCGAATTCTCTATCCGGTACTCATGTGAACAGTTGGAAAATGTTCCCAGATCAGCCTACTCAAGCAACAGGGAAAGCAAGTGAGTACCGGCTGAGATCTGGAACCAATAGACGCCAAAAGACGGAAAAAGCAAGGGTTTCTAAAAGAGATACAGAGACTTAAAACCTTCAAGCAGAATGAACACGAGGAAAGCCAGACAGCTGCACTCAGTATAGGGGTGCGAAGCAATGAACTTTTACAGACTCAATAGAGTTAGAATCAGGAGAACTGAAACCTCGATGAGCTCAAGTCCCAGGTGCCGGGCCTAGATGAAGCAGAAGGTATATCCGCTATAATTTGCTTCAGCTGATGCAGACCTGCCGATTTTAAGAGAGTGAAAGGTCGAATCCTCTTTCCCGTTGACGATTTAGGTACAAATTCTTGGATTCGAATAGACGGGCGACGGCACCGAGTTGGGCGATTGAAGCCTCTACATAGTTCCACTCAACATACACGTGCAGCTGCCCTTTAGTGAAAAGAAGTGCAGTGACCCGGACGCTGTCAATTCGGGGGATTCC
This sequence comes from Citeromyces hawaiiensis, assembly GCA_030567395.1. Lineage (NCBI taxonomy): Eukaryota > Fungi > Ascomycota > Pichiomycetes > Pichiales > Pichiaceae > Citeromyces > Citeromyces hawaiiensis. Next base: position 29,823 of record JAJLSF010000294.1, read on the forward strand.
CTCCAGTGCAACAGTGTCTAAACTATAAAATCATCCAGTAAAACCTTGTAATCTTGGGAGATTGTCTGTCCGACTTTCTCTGACCACACCGGGTGGAAGAAAAAATGAAAAACAACTCCCGTTATTGAGCATCCTAAAGCGGAACCAAGCAGAATGTCTTTAAAATGGTGCTTGTAATCTTGTGTTCTGGTCAGTGCAATGTATATGGCCAAAAGAATGGGCAATATGGGCACAATTTTAAGAGCAATACGCTTTTTCTCCTTAATCAACCCATTAATCCACAGGAAAAGAAAGCCCAGTCCACAAAATGCAAAGCTCGAATGCCCAGAAGGTGATGACTTGAAACCCTCTTTCAAAACTGCAAACCCAAAGGGCTGCGTACAAATTGTTCTGTCCACAATATTTGTATCAAAGGCAGAAGGACCACATCTCGCAATAAAGTCGGGTCTAGGCTTGCCGATCATTACTTTTAAAAACTCGGTAATTACCCCTGTGATTCCCAGAGATATCATGAGAGCAAGTAAGCTCATATGGCCAAAATGCAGCGTTTCGCAAAAAGCGGAATTGCTTTTGGTGTATCGCAACTTGAATAGGACTGTAACGGTGACCACCACCATCGGAAGCACAATGGCGTATACAGCAAGCTTTCCTGTTGATACCTGCTCATTCGCCACGTAGGGGAACTGGATGGATTCGTCGTTCAACGAAAAGTGGCGGTAGAAGGGAGGAATATTCAGTTCCAGATAAGACATTGCCGCAAAACCGACAGCCGCAATCGCCCAATCAAGTACGTAGATTATCAAATAACTCGTCAGTTTCTGCAAGTTCATGGATCGCGGAAGAGTGAGCAGTATCATATATGCGTGCAAAACGGAAAAAAATGAAGATATATTAAAGGGAAAATTATGTTCTACTGATACCCAACTTTGTTTAGGGCCACCACTGTGATTGATGCAATGGAGTGTGCTTATCAGGTGATTTCCAATTAGCGTTCTTTCTTTCCTTTCCTCTCTAGGTTTCACGACTTTATGTTCAACTAACGATTTTGAGAGAGCACCGCCAATATGTCTAAAGAACAGATTTTGGAGGAAACCGAAAAGGCTGACTCCGCTTACTTCAACCATGTTCAGAAAGTCTGCATTAGGCACATTAATGCATTTGTATACATCTTGACGCATGTTTCGTATAGGATATATGCGCCCATATACATCAATATGTACAAGGTGGTGGCCCCATATATATCAATAAGTTCGACGGGTCGCACAAATAACAACACAGGAAGGCCTTACAGGTGGCTGACAGTTTAAAAGCGTCGAAATGATGCGAGACGGAATGCAAAGTGCAGGCCGTTTTGATGTATCTATTGTTTTGTCTTCCACACGGTACTACATAGTGGAATGCAAGCGATCAGAAGAGGGCTGTCTGTTTTATCTGTAAGCTTTGAACTAGATGTCCACTGTTTCGTCAGCCACTCCCTGACGTCTTCGTTCTCTGTTGCTCGATATACCCCACTCTTAATGAATTTTTGCTGGATCTGGAGACGGCTTTTCACGTGAGGTTATCATGCCTCTCAGAACATCCAATAGAAATTCCAAGATTAGATCGTATCAGAACAGAGAATGGCTAAGCTGAAAGGTGTTCCAGATGTAGTAAAGTCGCAAATTCACAGCGTACCCGTAGCAACTCCGTGAACTAGATTTCTTTTTGGTTACACTCTTGCCTCAATCTGAACCTAAATATCGCTTAAACCCTCTTGCTTAATAAAATGTATGTAAATGCAAACTCCTGCACGATTCTGCAGAACCGTCAGCTAAACATTCATTCGCGCATATACATTAGTAAAGCATAATTTCAAGTTAAATCTCTATTAAAAAGCGGATATATATACCACCCAAAGATCACCGGCTCAACTCCTCTTCAAACGCTGTAACAAGATTTTTAAATATCTTAGCGTGAAAGAAAATTGGCTCTTGTGTTTGAAAGTCTGGATATGTCGTCAATTCGCCAGGAATTGAGTCTAGAGGGATGGTCAGCTGATGACTTTGGGTGTTTACACTGTAATTACCCGCGCTTTCCTCGATGGGTAAGATGGCACAAAGCCAAATTCTTGTTTTGTAAAATTTAAAGAGCTCCTTGACGAGCGTGCGGAAATCCAGCCTCTTGTTGCTGAAAAAGTATATAATGAGTTTTTTCTTGTCGAATTGGAATTCAACATTTTTCACATCCATCTTCAGGTGAAGGCTAGATGCGTAATTGGCACACAACTTCCATGCCAAAAGTTCGTCATTGAACTTTATGCAGAGCTGCTGAACTTCCACCGGTTTGGCAAACCTCAAGATCTGCTTATTGGGGAGTGTTATAAAGTTCTTATCTTCGTTGATGACAGAGCCGGTGTTGACCACGTGTTTCTTTTCCTGGCCATACTCCAAAGAACGAAGATGCTGTTTTTTTTTCAAAAAATTGAATAAAATGGCAACGTCTAAATCTATGCAAGGGTCCAAAACCATCACCAAGTCGGTCCCTCGATCTCCTTCCACAACAACCAGATCGTAGCATTGGACCAAGAGATTGGAGTTTTGCGCACACGCAATCACGTCCAGACGGTTGTTTTTATTCATCACCAATGCGTACTTTTTACTTTGAAATTTGAGATCATTGTTCCGATTTTTCAGCATTATGATGAGCTTTTCTACTTTAATTCGAACGTCTGATTTGCTTTCCGCTCCTTCTTTAACCAACCAATTCAGTCTTTCCAAGATCTCGAGCGAGTACTTGATGTTTCCGAAATAGTTGATAGTTTGCAGAAATTGCGAACGAAGAGCTGGAGATGCCAAAATGCGGTTGTTCTCCAGAACCAGCTCGTTCTCTAGAGGTATAAATGAAGGGTTCTCCAAGGGTATGAATGGAGGTTTGTTCATTCGAGGTGAAAATGACGGATGGCTTTTCAAATCATTCTCGGCCGATTTCTCAACACACCGATCATCTTCAACAAAGGTAGGGTCATTGTCGAGTGTATCAAACACAGGAACAATAGGAGCCGGGAAATTGAAAGCCGAAGAACGTCTTGAAAAATTCAGACCTGGAGGCTGGAAAATATTGCTCCAGCCAGATGATCCTAGAATTTCATTATTCGACCGATTCGAAAATTCAGCAGCGTAGCTGGGTCTTCTGGACGATATGTTTGAGATTCCGCCTTGCAATTCTTTCGGTAGGTTAAAGTCATGGGTGTCAACAGGAGACCGCCACAATGGCGAGTCATTCCTCTGCACTTGGCTCAGCTTCTGGCAAAGCTGATTGTTGAAGCTGTCAAACTCTAAGGAGGGCATCTATGATTGAAGTAAATGGCAGATGTCGGGTCACTACCCCGCAAGTGGGGGAAAACATTATGTCATTGTGTGGGGCACGACCTATTTATGAGTCAGGGCAGTGATTCAGCGTAGGAGCATCATAATGGCAAAGATTAGACCATCGTGAAACCAATCCTGAGAGGAAGTAATTCATCATTGCAAGAGAACACCCAATCACAACCCAGCAACTAAAATTTGATTGACCTTTTTACAAATACCATATCATATGGTATCGAATTTTAGGTCGATTGATTCCAATACAACACGAGTACGTTGAGGGATATACGATTATGTTTTATATTATTTAATGAACTTTTTTTTTGTGAAAAAAAAGAAAAAATAAAAGAGGAACTGTAATTTAGTAATACTTTTTTTCTTGTTTCCTAGTGAGCTGTATGTTTTTTTCTTTGTGTGTCTGTGTTACTTTTTTGTTAGGTTGCCTTTTTTAAGGAGTGGAGATTTATGAAAGAAAAATCTATAAAAGGCTGCTTGAGGAAACTTTGTTGAGCTGTAGATATCAATGTAGCTTCTCTTCCAGGGAACACCATCATTTTAAAACCTCTATCAACTAAAGTCATACAAGTTTGATCGATATTTAGTCAGACAGAAAGGCTCCGACTGGCTTGTGTCATCCGTATAATGTTATCTCAGCGATAACGTACCATAGCTTTACACTATAAATCCAGTCAGTCACTCCTCAAGGTCGGTGGGAAAGATCCGAGGCTACACGCCAGACATTCCAGGAAGCAAGATAGTTCTTCTCGAGAAATGATCTGAGTAGAAGTTATTCTCTCACGCATAAGCCCAACAAATATGCTCCACTGCTAATGCAAGATAATGCACGAATACGCATGCATATGCAGTAGACCGCATACCACAGATGTTATTTGAGGAGTCAAGATCCAGCTACCGGTCCCTCCGAGATCTATAAAGGCCTGTGGTTATATACCTACATTAATCAACCACGAACCTCCTGTGGGTGATGTTCATGTCGAAGTATTACGTTTGACACTGGATATTGATTTATTCAGCTTACTGCCATTTATGCCAACTTGCATATTGCTAGGCGGCTGGGCAGTGCCTCAGTTCCGGATAATTGGCCGTGCGACAATTCCATCACGTTCTGGACTCAGATTATGCTGTATTTTTCGCATCAGGAGGTTTTGCAGCAGACGGCTTGATGGTATAGAGGAGCGAGTTCGTCCACTGGGGAATAAACTGAAAATTTAACGGGTACTCGGCAAACACTTACAAGAGCTCAACAAGGGTATGAAACAATCAGCTACACACAATCAGGGAGTAATACCAAATCACATTGGTCATATCACAGAATAAGAGACCTTATTCGTTGTTCACCCAATACCAGTTGAAGACCAAAACTCTGACAGTTTGGAACAGCTCTGCTCAAGCTTTGTTAGAAGGTATTGAATTATACACCTCAATCTCATTTACACCCACGCTCAATTAAGGAATATGCCAAAATGGCAAGACGCACTGCTACCCAAGAGCCTGTGGAGGATATATCCTTCAACAGTCGAAATGTCAAGGTCAAATTCATTGATAGTCAGACAAGCAGGTACCAACAAGCTTTCGTCGTCCGTATGATGTTCATTACAGAATTCTTCTCAAATAAGCTATCCGCGGAGATAAAGCGAGTGGCGTTGAATGACAAAGAGGCTTTCTCATTGACAGTCCCATTGCTCAACACGCTTGAAAGTTGTCCAAAAGATGTGCTCTCTTTGTCATCGCTGAAAAACAAAACATTAAAGACTTTTCATATCAATTTCATTAGTATGACAATATAGAGTACTCCAGTTCTCTACTTCCAATTTACAAAGGTTGGAAGAATGCTAGGGAATTTCATTCAGCAGTAAGGGTGATGCAACTCGGAAATCCGAATCTTTTGATGGAGAGAGGCAATCTCCGGCACTAGTTTTATTTCAAAAGCTTAACGATCGCCCCGGCAGTGCCCACAGGTTAAATGATGAAGTCGTTTATCCTTCTTCGTTGGATCTGGAAACCACTCTATTTCTAGTCTAGTGCACACAAAGTTGTTATACAGTAGACTGTCGTATAAGCTACGCTATTTTCCCTGGACCATCTCTCACTTATCTAGCCCTATGCCTAGGTCACCAATATTGATACCGTAGGTCAAGCCTATTACATAGTCATTTATCTCATGAATCATTACGCAGAAGTCTGAATATGTGGAACATGGCGCTCCCGAAGAGTGCCACATCTTCAACTTTTCCGCCAAATGCATCAAAAACCGCCAAATGCGACAGACAAATGGTGAACCGATTGAAGAGAGAATGATGAAAACAAAGCAAATGATGGATGCATCCAATCCTCTCAACATTAATGCATCTTACTGCTTTTGGAACGCCGCATCACGAGCTCTATAGTGAAATCAAAGCCCGCTCATGATTATCATGAGCTTCTCGAATTACCGCCAGAAAAAAGTTGCAAATGACAGACAAGGGTAGATTTTCATAGTGTATGAGAGAGAGCAGGTTTACAAAATGATAGTCGAATTTGAATGAATGTTTGTATGATCTGAAACAGATCCCGAAATATTTTGACTCACATTTATCACACTATGCTTTGTCGTAGTACGTATCTTTGTTGTAGAAAATGTCCTTGAGGTCGCAATGCTTTGTCTGGGTTCTTAGACAAGTTCTTTTGGTTCTCCGATTAAGAATCCAGAAGATATTGTCTTTCAACTCTTTATCCAAAAACTGGCATTTTCAGTCGAAATATTAGAGATCAGTGCTAGAGGACTTCACAAATCTTTCCTTAATACATTAATTAGTTAGAATAATTTCACACGATAGCTGCAATAGTCTTGTTATGGGATATTCTCAATCCACTAATTTCATTCAAAAACTGCAATAACAATCTCAATAATTGTTAGTCACTCACAGCTCGCCGCTGATCCATGCATTAAACGAAATGAAAAAGACAGCCAAAAGCGGAAAATTGTGGCCATGCACCAGACGAGCATGTGTTAAGCAGGTTGCCGTAAAGCAGAGATACTTAAGGGCACTGATGGTAGTGGAAGGGAGGCAATTGTGACGGTACTGTAACTTCTACCTTGCCTTCCCATCAGTCAGATTCATCTAACGAAAGAAAAAGATGCGAATCTTCTTTTGTCTTTCCCGAATCATTCTTTGATTCTTTCAATTATATACATTTGCATTGTTGAGGAGGAATATACCACCATAGAGCCAATAGGAGATAATTAACTAGTACACTATTGATATGAGCTCTCTCAGTATCTATAGCTGGCAATGATTTCTGGTTCTGATGGAAAACGTGAATTAAAATGACCACCTTCCCACAACCTTATCTCTCTTCGCTTCAAAGATGTCGCTTGTTCTGATCTTGTTCAAGCATAAGATACTACCTAGACTATAAGGCATGGGATTCGTCTCTTGTTCTCTCATACATGGATCACTCCACGTTGTTAAAAGGACATAGACTTTGCATAGAATATTAAAAGGGAAGAGACGAATAAAGGATATAGCCCCCATTCTTCAAGAGATAACTCTCGCTTATAACATAAATCAATATTTTATTACCCGTTGAGGGATGCTAAATGCTATATATAACCGTACCAGACGAGTTGAGCGACTGGCTCTTTACACCACTTACAAAGTCAGTTTCTTTGGCTTCTCCCATGGGTTTTCCTGGTTAGTAAAGTGACCGTTGGAAGCGGTTTGGAAGTAGATTGGTCTGGCAAGGTCTAATTCCTTGACAATGACACCAGGTCTCAAGTCAAAGTTCTTTCTGATGATCGCCACCAGTTCCTCTGAGGAGTACTTTGAGGTTCCGTAGGTGTCCACGTGGATGGAAAGAGGTTCAGCTACACCGATAGCGTAAGAGAACTGCACAAGTGCCCTCTTGGCCAAACCGGCAGTAACCAAAGACTTGGCAACCCATCTAGCAGCGTAAGCAGCAGAACGGTCAACCTTGGAGAAGTCCTTTCCGGAGAAAGCACCACCACCGTGAGCTCCCCATCCACCGTAAGTGTCTACAATGATTTTTCTTCCAGTGAGCCCTGCGTCTCCCTGAGGACCTCCAATGACGAATCTGCCAGATGGCTGGATGTGGTAGGTGGTCTTTTCGTCGAGCAAATTGGCTGGGATAACTTTCTTGACGATTTTCTCAATCAACTGAGAACGGAGATCCTCGGTAGAGATCTCGTCCGCGTGCTGTGTTGAAATAACAACGGTGTCGACTCTCAAAGGAACAACAGCACCGTTTCTGTTTTCGTACTCAATGGTGACTTGAGTCTTGGTGTCTGGTCTAAGCCAATCGAGAGATCCGTCCCTTCTAGCAGCGGCAAGAGCTCCATTGAGCTTGTGAGCCAATAGAATGGTTAGTGGAAGTTTCTCCTCGGTTTCGTCGGTGGCATAACCAAACATGATACCTTGGTCACCAGCTCCAAGATCTTCCAACGCTTTCTCGTAGTGCAAACCTTGTGCGATATCAGGAGATTGTTGTTCGATAGCTACAAGAACGTTGCAAGTCTTGTAATCGAACCCCTTTTCAGATGAGTCGTACCCAATGTGCTTTATGGTGTCACGTACAATCTTTTGGTAGTCAAGTTGAGCCTTGGTGGTGATCTCACCGAAGACCATAATCATTCCAGTTTTGGCGGCAGTCTCACAAGCCACTTTCGAAAGAGGGTCCTCCTTTAAACAAGCGTCTAGAATGGCATCGGAAACCTGATCGCAGATCTTGTCAGGGTGTCCCTCACCGACGGACTCGGATGTAAATAGAAATTTAGGGTAGCTCATTAAGGTTGGGGTTTTTTCTTTTTTTTCTTTTTTTCTCCGATTTTTATATGGTAAAGTCACGTGGCTTAGCGAATCTGCATGTGATTTTTTTGTTGGCGGAACGAGGAGCGACCGCCGTTTTGACAGAGTCAAATCGGAGTCAAATCGGAGTCATAGGTTCTGCTCAGATCTTTTGCTCAAAGATCAATCACTTGTTGTTCGAGATCCAGGCGTTGTTGTTAAAAATCTCAACTGACATAATGCTAGACTCTTCAACGTATCATTATCTATTTTTGTTCTTCCACATAACTTGGGATAACCCTTTCATTCATTTTCGTACATCTTTTAACTAAAGCTTCTTGATCGGTGCTGGCCGCTTCCAGTAGTACTGCTTGTGCTTCTTTCTGCAGTTTCTCAATGTTGCACGTCCCTTTGTCGTGTTCACCATATTCACCCTATCCTGGTCATCGTCCTTATCCACGTCGTAAAAGTACTCCTCGTCCAAGGGCTTTCCCGCTGCATCCTTCCCCTCTCTGTATATAACACCCACTCCAGGTGCGCTTCGCGTCAGAAGAACACGCAGTTGCTTTGAAGTCAAAGCTTGAGTGCTCTTGGAAATACCTTGGAGGTCTGTTATCGGGGTAGAAGAAAGACGAGAAAACGCCAGATGGTTAACCAAAACCCGTTTGACTTGCTCAATGCATTCAATTTGAGAGAGAACTTCAGCAACCTCAACATCACTTAAGTTGGCATAGTTTTGTGCCCGCTCGTTGGTGGGACACGGCGATTTACTCTTTTTCTGTCTCTTCACAACTGAATCGGTGATATCTTGTAATGGAGCTCTGTTGTGGGATGCTGACTTTTCATCAGTCAAGTCTGTTCTTTTATCTTCTCTTTCATTGCGCTCCTGATCATTCAACGCCTTGGAGGGGTCAACCACCATCTCTGGTTCTTTTGAATCGGGAGACGATGCGGACTTATCCTCAATCGAGTCTATCTTCTTATTGTCTCTCTCATTGCGCTCCTGATCATTTATATCATCAGAGAGGATCTCTGATTCTGCGGAATCAAGAGCCCGCGCCTCATCAGACCTATCAACTGTTACGTCATCCCTTGCATCATTGTGGTTCTCGCTCGTGGTTTCGCAGTGCTCATGTTCCTGAAACACTGACTTTACACCACTAAAGCCTATCTTTTCCACCAGAATTTCGTCAGCTTCTTTGCTTCCCGATTGATCACAGTTAACTGCTTCCGGAACATCTTTGACTGCGGCGAGAATTTCAGTCTCGTCCTCTGTAACATCGTCTTCGCTCTCAAAATTCAAACCTACAACATCTCCACGAAAATCAAGATACACTCCTTCCATCTTGGGAAATGTCACTCTTTCGCCCGCTAAAATAAATACACTAGTAGCATCGTCCAGCTGCTCCACTCTACGCACAGCTTTCAGCGAGTTCAATGCCACATTTGGTTTCGGAAACACCATGTAATCGAAATTTGACCCTGCAAAGCTTACCTTAGTTTTCTTCGGAATTAACACAGACAACCCATTATGCCCGAAGCATTCAACAATACATTGCCCGCCTTGAAAATCACCCGATATACGAGCATGCGTTCTGGAAATTTGCTGATTTTGTCTGTTGGGAACAAAAAGACACGACTGACTCGATCTTCCTACCGTGATAGCCGTGCCATCCATCGGAATACTCAAAACAGTTTGCGAAGGGGCCTTCGAAAGCATGTAGCGCGGTCTAGAAGGTGAGATGTCAAATGTGATCTTGGAGGGAAGCTTTACAGGGGACGTCAAACCTGTAGATGAAGACGGGTTGGGTGTCGGGTACCCAATTGGGTTTTCAGCACCCTTATGCCATCTCTCGTCGATATCCGGCTGGTGGGATAGAAGCGGTGAAGATGGTGGGAACATGATGTAAACACCCTATGCGCGTCAAGACGCGTTTAAGCGCGTTGTACCGTGTTTACTAAAGGTGTGCGGATATACACGTGACTCAGCCTAGGGCTGTAGGCGAAAAAAGCCGTCGGCGGTGTACGGAAGTCGTGCGTGGACCGCTCCACTTTTTCACACCTTAGCGATTTTTCGTGCAGTGACACAACTACAACTACACTATGAGTAAAGGTACCCCATCTTTCGGTAAGCGTCACAGCAAGTCCCACACTCTCTGTAAAAGATGTGGTAAGCGTTCTTTCCACATGCAAAAGAAGACCTGTTCTTCTTGTGGATACCCTGCCGCTAAAATGAGATCTTACAACTGGGCTACCAAGGCCAAGAGAAGAAGAACCACCGGAACCGGCCGCATGTCTTACTTGAAGCACGTTTCCAGAAGATTCAAGAACCAATTTCAATCCCCAAAGAACTAAATAGGTAATATGAAGGCTTATTGTGTATAACTCTTCTTGTAGCATTTGTGATAATAAACGTTTCGGCCTACCTGTGTGTGTAAAGCTAGTGTGTGGTTGAAGTGAGCCTATTGAGCTCAAAGTTATCAATACGACTATTATCTAACAGATGCAGGTCTGAATCCTGAAAGTCTATTGGTGCATTTTCAAGCAATTGTCTAACAGATGCAGGTGGATAAGGCGATGGGCACAACTGTGTTTTCAGAACAATCCAGACTAATGCCTATTGTCTGCAAACCCTCTTTGTACCACATAAAAAGTAATTCAGCCTGCCATAGTGTTCGTGGAAGGACTGCGGCTCGATCGACGCACATACAATCAGATGCTTACGCGAGTTGAGGACTTTCAAGTCTAGCCTTAGACGGCATGCCCGATTTACTAGTACACATCGGCTGAAACCAAATGATGCAATTGAGACGCCCGCATAGGATCAGTCGGCAATTGAACTCAATGACAGAAGGGCATACGCATTAGCTGACAAGATACCCGAGTATTTGTAAGGGGTTTATATTTGCAGCTCACTAAAGATGCCGACCGTCAGTATAAGCTAGACGGGCGTAACAATAGGAGAAAGATATAGGGCAAACATCCTTGCCCCATCCGTGCATCTTGTAATCAACACCCCTGAGCCTCAGTCGTGATCATAAACACTGGAAGTTTACATTCAAATAACTCGCAGAGGGTCTCTTAATGATTCCGATTTGTATGTTGTACAATCTTGGCTGATGAACATAGGTGAAAATGTGGAGCACGCCACACTAGCATGTGGTCCTGAGCCAGATCGAAGGTGTAAACATGAAGGCGCCCCGTAGCAGAAGATACATGAAAAATAAATCTTAGATCTGTGGGGAGGCTTTGGTATATAGAGGACGTTATGCCTTTTTTTCCGTAACTTTACGTCTACCAATTTCCTACTGACCGGTGCCGAAAGTGAAAGCCATTAATGAATCGTGCCTCCGCACTAATAGCAAATTCATTCTGAATGCAAATGTTATCAGTACGTATAGTCGACCCTCTTTCGGAAACAATAGCAAAAGACTGCTACGAGTTTTTACCATGTGATCAGCCAAGAATGTCATTACTGGGAAGATGCCTTCAAACAGGCCACCTCAAAATAATTAGGGGCTGAGGTGGGCATTGTAAAATATTCTCTTCAGTTCTTTCAAGTTCAATCAGATATCTAAATCTTCTATATGCAAGATTATGCAAGTGCTCATCTTCCATGCATACTCGCGTTGAGCATCTCACATGTATATCGACCAACCACCAAACCTCCAAACCTACTGAATTTGAATCCTTCTTGTGAATAAAGAGGACAACTATTCAACTGGGTCTCCGGGGCGTACAGGGGAATGTATTGGCAAATATGTTCCTAATAATCCTTGAGGAAGGGTTGAAAGCCGCTTTTCTCTCCACGTTTAGTGAACGACACCGAAGATGCTTTTCAAACAGAGTACGGCTGATACCTAACTTTCCTTTCAACCTCCTCATCGAAGAGGCTCGACCAGAATATTGAAGTGTTGATCCTATTAGACCAAAGCATATTACTGCCGCTATAAATCGGGCAGTCATGAATCCAGACCGCTGGTATTATCGTGACTCGGGCTTGCCGTTTTTATTTATGCATGGGCGAAGAAATGAACCAACGGCCCCTCCCTTGTTGGTTTGGGTCAAGTTGGCCTCTTCCCTGTGACAAATGGTTTTCGAGGGTTTACAAAACAAGGATGCTGGAATTTTCCTCTGAGGGATTTCCCAGGCCAACAAACTGAGGATTTGCCATTCATGGCGGAGTGTTTTGAGCTTTTTTTCGTCTCAAAACACAGAAACTAGAACAAAACAAAGGATGAGCGCCACAGCCTGAAGAGATGTCTTGGAAAATGGTTCAGGCGGCAGAGACTTTATTGTTAGAATATATTTGCCATCAAGACAGCTGCCGACCGAAAACTAGTGCTGACGTTTGCTGGTAAAGCTGCACGATAATACCATTCTTACACTGCTGCTGACTAACGACTAAGGAAAGGCTCGTAGCGCCAGTAACTGATCCACAGCTTCGACACTTTTTCTTGTGAAACGCTGAACATTCCAGTGGGTGGTCTAAATTTGATGTTCGAGCTACTTTTATGGAGGAACAAGACAAAGACTGCTGCCTTGACTAGCAATACTTCTGAGCAGCCTTGTCGCAAAGCGAGGCTCCTATAGAGATTCTTGAATGGCTGGCAAAATAAGTGGCTTTTTGTGCATCCACAAATAGTTGGTCTGGTGTCTCAGTGATGCCTCTGTCTTCTTGGTTGGACTTTCTGATCTCGGGCTCTTCTTCTTGGTGCTCAAATAGCTTTGTCGGCTTTGTATTGATGTTTTGATTCACCTGCGGATCTTTCATTTAATTATTCTATTGACTCTCGGATACGTCTCACTGGAAAGGCAGAGCTTATATTCCGATAGAGGTTTCTGCGGTAAGGTGATTCTCGAGTTGATTGGACAATCGTCTTCAGGCTAGACATATTGAGCAGCAGAGATGTGCTCCAGGACGCAATACGGTTACAAAAAGCATAAAATGACGGACTCGTGTTTTGCATCTGGTGCTCAACTGGTCGTTGCACGCTCAGATTCTTGAAAGCATAAGCTTTCGCCCAAGCAAGTTGAAGGCTATATCGTATCAAACAAGTCGTAGAGACGATCAAACTGATCGCTTGAGATCCATGGAAAGTGGCCCACCCTGTTGACCAAAGTGTTTCCGGGTTCTAGAATCAGCCAACTCAGCATTCAAAAGCTTTGAAGTGTTCAGCTTGAGTATATGATGCAAACCGTCATCCCTCTGAACCATCAAAAAGACTTACCCTTTCGGACAATTCATCGTATAGTACAAGTCATCTGCCTCCTGAATCGTGACAAACATCTCACTGATTTCACGTGCCATGCCAATGATTTGTCCCTCCAAGGGAACCTCCAGTCCGTTACTCAGGTTGGCCTCAGCACGGCATTGAGCTTCCACGGTCATTCTCCCCTCCAGCCGGTTCTGAGAATGAGACTTTTTTTCGATGTAGCCGTTGAACAGCGGGTGGGGAAAGTTCGCTGTTCTCGCCCTTTCCAAGAGTTGCAGAGCAGGCTCACTGAGGTTGCTCTCAGAAGATGCGATTCTGGCAAAAGTTACAAAGATCTGATATGAGCTGCCACCGTTCTCGGTAAGTTTCGATAACGTCAAGCCTTCCGGTTTGGTCTCAGATTTCCAAACAACGTAATGTATCCTCACTATCTTTGTCATTATCTTGACTCTTTGATAAATAGTTTCCGATCTCGGATTCTGCATAACCATCTCCTGCTGTGTGGCTAAAAGCTCGATAGTGACACTGAGGATGAATACCAAGAAATCCAGTTTTAGGGAACTGCTCCTCACCACCACCTCAAACAAACGCAAAACCCTCTCCTGTAAGGTTAGGCGATAAATCTCGTCGATTAGTTGCTCTCTTAAGCTTGAGTTGCCCTTTACTGAATCGAAAAAATCTTCTGAAATGGGCAGGGCATGCGGACTGTTGTCTCCAACCAGTGACTCAATCAGTGAAATATCCGCATTAGAACCAAAAACCCGATTTAGTCCATATATACGTAGACCTTTACTTAAAGGAGGAGGATGGGTGAGCAGTTTTGCCGCAAGAATAAATAAATCTTGATTGTCCCCAACGTTATCGTTGAAGCCCAGTATCATTGACTCCACGGTGCTCATGGCGTGGTTTGAAGATGCACCCGAGGAAATAGCCGACGCCAGCATGGCCTTGGGGAAAAGACCCCAAACACTCTTTTCCTGAGAAACAAGTATACCGGCTACTGTTTCCAGAAGATCAAAGCAGTATGTCACAATGCACTTGGTTAGACACTTTGTTTGGAAGGTTGTGTTATCAGAAGTCCCGCTGAGGAAATTCATCTGCTGTGCCATTGAGTCCTCGTTGTTTTTGATACAAAACGAGTACTTTTCTAATAGGTGTGTGAGCAGTTGGAGTAAAACCGCTATCGTTCTATCGGTGACAAAGGGGGGCCTATATATGAGGGCAAAATGACACAGCCCAAACAGAAAGGGAATGCTCACAAGAAAACTGTCATTGTCAAGCGAGCGAATGAATACAGTTAGAGTTGTTGTAAACTCCTCCATGAGAACATCGAGACGGCTATCTAACTGGGCAATGAACTCCACGATAGCGCTCTTGATGCTTTGGTCCTTAGACACATGAAATTTGCCTGACTGAAACTCCACGCCTGAGTGTATCCTGTTCAAGTAGTCCAAGGTGGTCATACTGAGCCCAGGAATAACATGCGCAAATATGCTATCTATGAAGAGGAAATGCTCCACATGGGGGACGATCTGGTTGACAAGGACAGGCTCGTCTTCTACAATATCTTCCTTGAGAGCATCCTCTCTTGATGAGTCCCCTTTAGATGAGTCCCTTCTAAATAACTCCCCCCTAGAAATATCCCCTTTAGACACATCGGGGGAGTCGATTTTACGTTTCTTACGATGCTTATTTTCGTCTATGGTCTTTCTACGCAACTCCGCTTCCAGAATCTCTCGTTGCTCTTCTAAGCCTAGCAACTTCTCTTCGTAAGCTCGAAGCTTTGAATTGAGACCACTGGACTCCATATTATGGGCGTCGCGTAGTTTTTTCGCCTCTTCTCGACTAGAGTTCTCTAATGCAGCCAGTTTTGCCCGTAAAACACCATTTTCACCCTTGATCGCGAGTAGGTCTTCTGTGGGGGCAGCAGTCAGTGCGATAAAGTCATCATCGTCGTCGTAAAAGCTGTCAAACTCGTCACTGAAATCACTCATCGTGCGACAACCAAATGTAAGGATCGTTTCTTTTTTTTTTTTACTCTTCTCAAGTTTTTCAAAATGGTTACTGACTCCTCCGAACGGTCCAGACCCGCAGTTCCTGAAGCCTCTCTCATACCCAATCAACCGGTCCCGCTAACGTCGAAAGATAAAACCACAAGACGACTCGTAGTGGTGCTTTCGCAAGCTTGTCTGGAGACCTATAAGCTGGGAACTGGAGGTCCAGGTGGAGATAAATACGCTCTTTTAAACTGCGACGACCACCAGGGACTTCTTCGGAAGATGGGTAAAGATATAGCCGATGCGCGTCCCGACATAACGCATCAATGTCTACTTACGCTACTTGATTCGCCTATCAACAAAGCCGGCAAGTTGCAGGTATATATCCAGACTGCACGTGGTGTGCTTGTAGAAGTGAGTCCAACTGTGCGTATCCCCCGTACATTCAAACGATTCAGTGGACTCATGGTTCAATTACTACATAAATTGTCTATTAGGTCGGTCAACAGTGAAGAAAAACTGCTCAAGGTGATTAAAAACCCGATAACGGATCACTTGCCTACAAAATGCCGCAAAGTGACTCTTTCATTTGATGCTCCTGTGGTTAAGGTCAGTGACTATATAAAGAGACTCGACAACGATGAGAGTATTTGCGTGTTTGTTGGTTCGATGGCTAGGGGTAAGGATAATTTTGCCGATGAGTACGTTGACGAAAAGATTGGTGTTTCTGCCTATCCTCTCTCGGCTTCTGTTGCGTGTTCCAAATTTTGTCACGGAGCAGAAGATGCGTGGAATATAGTGTAATGCACAAGGGCGCGTGCACATGCATGTAGACGCATGTGAACAATAACTAATATGCGGGATAATCTCGAATGATTGATTTTGATTTGTTTTGTAGACGAAGAAGAAAGTGCTCAGAGTGGTTGCACTGAGGGCTATTTCGAAGCTTTTTGTGTCCGAGCACTCTGTTATGTCATCAAGGGTATCAAAAAGGCGTTCAATAGGTGCAGATAAATCGCGTTGCGCGCCTTGTTGATCTACGTGTCTTTTTGATAGCTTTCTGTTACTCGAAACCGATTCATGCCGCTACGTATTTCCCAGATAATCGACCTCCCTCCTAAGCGGGGCTAGCCGTAGCTTATTTTTAATATGCATTGAGTGGAATACAGTCGGAACGAGCCCAGACAGCAGAAGTAATGGCCCATGGACACAACCAGGGGATACAGGCACTTTTAACTACAACATGCTTCTCTCATCAAACTTCTTTGCTAGAACCAAACGACAATATGGTAATGTGATCCCTACATCACTCTCTGATCGTGCGTGGAGTAGGTGGATTACGCGAAAAACCAACTATATGATCAGTCATCGCTTGGAAAGGTTTTTGAGAGGAGCATTAAACTTGAACGAGAATGAAACGGACAAAATGCAATATACAACTTAAGATAATTTTCCAAGGTTGGAGGAACACAAATACCAATCACTCCCTGACTGCATTCATAAATACAATCAAGCACTCCCCTTCAGTTTCAGCAACCCATTGATAGCCAAAGAGTGATCCTGATACTGCTTAAGCCCCGAGACAATCAGCACACCCACCATCCCATCGAACGATTTCACTCTGATAGGAACGGCACCACCGTGAGTAGCATAATCCTTCTCTTCGATGAAAGAAGCCCCCTCCAGCTTCCTTCCGGAATCTCTCAACTTCTCGCCGATGTAGAAACTGGGCTTCTCAAACCGCTGGGTGGTTCTGAACTTCCGGGTAACCCAACTCTCGTTATCCGCAGTAGACCCTGAGTTTGTGATTGTACGGAAAACACTCAGTCCTGCAATTGTCTTGATATCGATGACAACTGAGTTTTCCGGGAACTCTTTCAATGCAATTTCACGAATGATAGTGCCCAATTGCCAGGCGATTGACGTGCTGAACTCGTCCAAAATGGTCATTTCTCCTTGGAGATCTAGCTCCTTCAATGTGTAAGCCTCTTTGGAGTAATCTAAAGTCTTTGACATGGTGTTTGTGGGGGAGGTGCGGGGGGCTGGGGTCGTGCGCCAACTAACGGTTTTGGCCCAGATTTTCCACTGTCTGATTTATATCAACTGAGGGAGTAGCGAGATCTATAGTTTGGGCCGCTTCAAACTCCTCTCTTGCAATAAGCTGCAAGTCATTTCTTGGAACTTTTTCTTTTCTTGTGTGGTTCCTTATCTGAAGAGACAGGTTGCCTATTTTTTTCTTTAGTAAAGCTTTAGCCTGTGGCCTAAACAGCGCTCCCTCTTCGTCTGACGAGGAAGGTGGGAGCTCTTCATAATGGATGTCTGCTTGCGCAAAGGAGCTTTTAAAGTTTCTGAACTCTTCTTCTCAGACGGATCATCGCTATCCATCTCAATAGCTTGAGCTATTCGTTGTTGAGTTGTAGACATCTCCTGCTCCAGCTGACTGGGCTGATCCTTCTTCCTTGACACGTTGAATGACACAATTTCCTCGTTGTTCTCCTTCTCTCCTTTCCACTGGCATTGCTTTTCGTTAGATGAACTTATCACGCCCTCGTTAGCTTGGGATGACGACTTGTGAACATTGATCTGGATATTACTTATTTCCATCTGGTTGTTAGAGTCCACCTGATGGTTCGTTTGCGTCTGATAATTCGATTCCATCTGATTGCTAGAATCCACCTGATTGTTAGATTCGGCCAGAATACAGTGCTTGTCCAGAGAATCCTGAGATAAGGGCAATACTCGAGTCTTTTTCCAAGCGCTTATGAGGTTTTTAGTCGCTTCCTTCTCGATGAAGTGACGGGATCTTCCTTTTGCGGCCCAGATTGTATCCTAGACAACGCACTTGTGTAAGCCTTCACTTTTTGAGAATCTTCGCTCTCAGTCTCGTTGCCGGATTCATTCTCCGATGAGCTCCTCTCTTGATCATTTTTCTCATTCAAATCCTCGCCACTCTTTGTATCAAACTTCTTCAACAGCGCCCTCCTGTCGAGATGGAACTTCATTGACTCCCCTTCAAGTGAACTTGAAGAGTCTCCAGACACAAAACGCTGCATCTCGCGATGTACTGAATCGATTGTCTCAGCTGCTATATTATTTAAATTACCGGAGAAATCCACTCTTCTATATCTACCAATCCAATGCTGCCAATCCTCATTGAAGCAAAGCGGAGTTGTCAGACTCTACTTAGCCTGAATCATAAATTACTATAAGAAGGTCAGAGCTGGTCTTGATATCGTACAATGAAGTGGTGTGGGTCACTGTTTTGGTAGAAATGTGAGAACTTGATACACTTTGTCTCATACAACACCCTCAGGAGGTTCAGGTCACTTGATTTTGACCTCAGGCCGATCCAGCTAGACGGTTAGCCTAAAATTAGCTTTTTATATCTATCCCCTTTTGAAAGCGGTTACTACAACCTTTATTAGCGTCACAGTACTCGATTGGTAGTGCGGTCTATAGATCAACAATAATAAAAATAAAACTTCTTGGTCTTATACTGCTGTACCATGATATATCCAGATCACCAATATCCGAATGGGACTAAAACTATGGGTACTATTGAGTCACCAAATCTGGAAGCGGGCAAATATATGCACGTCGCAACTTCCCTTCAGTAATGGATACTGGTGTGCAGGACTGAATATAAGATAAAAGTACTGAAGTAAATTATTGAATATCGTTTACGCAGCGATATGCTGACAAGTAGGTTTCGTTTGAGTCAAGCTGCTCAATGTTTTGTTGTTGCAAGGATGTCGCCCTTGAAGGAATCCACCTGATGATGCTGCGCGCCGCGGAAGATTATTACAATAGACTTTAAATCAATTTAAACACAACAAAAATCCCCTTTTAGCGGCTTATTCTCAAAGCCATCTATAATATCATTCTGCAACTGCCGCAAAAGGTTTACGGGTACCCGTGTCTATTGACAGCACCAAACCCAGCAAGGTTCTCGCTGCCTAGATGTGGCTTGACAGTCCTTACCGTCGTTATAAGACACACTAATCCTTTGATACATGAGGACCACAACGCTCGATCAACGAAACGTCCATGTGTTGATAGAATATGTTGATCTCAGATGTTCTCAGATGTTTCGAGAAAACGTCGAATGGCACACTCCAAATCGACACTCACGAAATCCTTGAATCATCTCAACACTTGGAGACTCTGTTTTTTCCACTCTGACGCTAACCAGATATAAAAGCCCTCTTAGACAATTCGAAGAAACGTCTGGGCATTTCGGTCATTTTGTAAAATACAGGTCTCCGGTGAGAACTTTCTCACGTGCCAATATCGATAAACAACAATGTGCAGACCAGCGACTTGTAACAAATGCGGTACGTTCTCATCGTTCCCTCTCTCTAACATAAAGGCGGAGCTGCTTGGGTAGGGTGCGGTTTACATATCCCCCGCGCAATGGACACCGTTAATAAAGATGCATGGTGTGTATAGAAGGGCCATCATTCTAACCTGTAGGTGTACTTGTACGTCTGACTCTGGTGACTCAAAGTATCCACCGCTAGCTGGATCCGGTCACGTTGGCGTGAATTCTCCCGTTTTGAAGGTGTAGCAAGATGAAACAGTTTTGAAATTGTATAGGCAATAAATCTTGTCGGAATAGACGAGTGGCTAAGTAAATGAAGGAGGAGCGGTGCTATCTGAATCTTCGGGAACGGCAGTCTCAGGTTTACTTGAACCGAGCCACCATAGGAATAGCTCTGATCGCCATCAAAGTGTGGCTGTTTCGGGTGAGTCTTTTGGCCTCTTTGAAATTGGCACAGCTATACACGTTTTCCGTCTGCTCGAGCATCGAGGACTCGCTTACTCGCGTAGTCTCCGTGCCTCACTATATGGCGAAATCCAGTAATTACCTCATCGAAAGGGGAATGCAAGAAGGGCAGAGTGCCATAATCAAAGGTCTGAATCTAGCCGTAAAGGGGGTAGAAGAGCTGATATACTTCACCATCGAGCTCACTATTGGCACGTATGTTTGTCTTCTAACGGCAGCTGTTGACGGATCAGCAGAAATAGCACTCAATGCAACGCAATCAGTCATATCTACAGCCAACACAACCATAATCAGTCTTGCCGACGATATAGAAGACGGGCTAGGAACCTTGACTAAAATTGTGAATAAAGCGATATCTGCTGCGAATAAAGTGGAGTCCTTCTTCAAAGGCACATCTAACACAGACATAGAGACCCAGAAGGTGAACCTTACCATCCAGGCACTAAGGAAATGGCAAATCCCTGATACAATCAACCAGAAACTGGCGAGCTTTGACCTGCCTGATTTTCAAGACGTTGAGAACTCTACGAAAAAAGTGATAGGTCTTCCCTTTGACAAACTTCAGCAAAAGATATCAAATTACAAGACAGGCTCCTCGAATGAGTCTATGTATGTGCCCCCGCTACAGAAAGTTTCCCTCTGTTCCGATAATGAGAGACTGCAAACCTTTTTCCATTCCGCAGCCACAGACGTGAGACGTGTGTCTTTGATCCTGTTCATTCTGCTTATAGCTTCTACCGTGCTGATGTGTGTATACTTCTTTATGATAGAGACTCGTCATTGGGGGAAGAGAGAAATGGCAGTTCAGGATACTTTGTGCAATCCAGTCAGTCGAACTAGTCTATTTCAACTTGTGGAAACAGTCTCTCATCCCATGATTAACAGAATTGAAACAATGGTCTCCTCTCGATCCAGTCACAAAGTAGGTTGGATAGTTATGTATGGCCTGTCTCCTGTTGCTCTTACAGTTTTGCAAATAAGTGCAATTGGCATATTTGCCGTTATTCTTCAGTACATAATGCTGTCTGTATTGAGAGCTGCCCTGCATGACTTTAAAAGAGAAATAAAGTCCGTTGGGGCTGACGCAATGAACCTGCTGGACTTTTCCATCAGTAACTGGACAACTTCAACGAATGCCTACATCTCTTCAAAGGAAAACGCCATCAACAAGGACGTATTTGGATGGGTTGAAGAAGCTACATCCTCGGTCAATTCCACAGTCACAGAGTTTATGAACGAAATGGACTCTAAGATAAAAGCGGTGTTTGAGGATACACCTCTTTACAAGCCGATCAAGGCCGTTGTGGGATGTGTCTTGGAGAATAAGTTGATCAAAATCAGCCAAGGGCTCACGTGGGTGCACAACGAGGCCAATGTTACTTTTCCCCGAGTGAATGGAACACAGCTATTTGATTCCTCCGATTCAGAAGGGTCTCTGGGGAGTGCTGTTTTCAAAACAGAAGAAAAGCTCTCGAGCATCTTGAACCAACTGGATGATCAGTATCGCAATTCGCTTACAATTGAACTAGCCATCTCCTTGACTCTCTTTGGTCTCTGGTTATTGCAGATTGTGGTGGCTGGGGTGTGGTGTGCCATGAAGAAGAAAAAGCCATCTATAAGTGCGCCCATGCCTTTACCTACGGCGTCAAGAGAAAAGTTTATGTTTCCCGAAAGGAGGTCTTTGTAGATTGAAAGTGATAAAGCGAAGATGCCAAAAAAGAATGAAGGCACAGTTAGCTCTTTGCACACACAAACGGCAATAGAGGGCGAGAATTAAAGTGATGTGGTGGAAGCTAAAAAAACAACCTAGACGTGCTCTAACGATGGCATTGAATAGCTGGGATCAAAATACAGCTTATACAGTTGTTCTGTATATGGAGTTCGATAGACGTTTGATGCATTGGTGGGAATTGACGTTCCGGTACAGCTACTGAAGGCGAGCAGGAGTTATAGTAAGCATTTCAGGGAATGTAGGAAGGTGTAACCTATACCGCGTAAATAATCAAGCATTTATAACTATCTAAAGGGGACAAACAGTGCATTGTGATGAGGGTGTACATCACACTATGAACAATATCCTTCGATTGGTCTCAACAATGAAGAGTATTCAATGGCCTCGTATGTCTCGCGCAGAATGCAGGAAGTGAGCTGTCTTCATACTGTGGCAGCGTTTTATTTCGCGGGAACCAAATAGTCTGAACTGCTGCTCTATTGAACAAGTAGGATGGGATAGTAGTACCATAAGAGCAGCGCATGCCTCGACTGAATACATCACTGGATACATCTCGCTGCCTTCTTTGCCCGAAGCATTCAAGTAGTTGGGTCATATTATCAGCAGCCGGAGAAAAAGAGACAGGTCTTTATCTAGTTTGCATGCCTCAGTCTTTTTGACATGTCTCAGTTTTAAAGTATTGCTCAGATCTAAGTCCTAATGAGCTGGCTGAAGAAGACTTGGTTGACCTGAGATTAAATTTGTCTGTCGTGGTTGTTGCTTGATTGTAATCTTTTATGATCATAGTCAGGTTTCATGTAAGATGTCTTGAGAATTGGGCTTTCGTCTTTATTGAGTGCAGCTCTCGAGGTCCTATTTTCGAGTCCTTGATTTGGGGTTGGTTTCTGCGTCGGTTCCGTCTAAGCCAATGAGGTTGTGCAACATTTGCTCAACTTCACGATTTGCTTGAAGGTCCAGGTTGTCATTTACGAATGAACTTACGAACTTTGCTCAGAGTGTCTGGCTGTTTCCTTAATTCAAATGATGCTCGTTGACACCATGACCAGCCATGATGTGTCTATGGCTTGTTGTAAAAATCTGTCCATTCCTCTCTTCATCATCACGTAGGAATACCCAACACGTTATGCGGTTGGCTACGCAGTCCGAATGGGCAAACCGAAAGGAACCTCCACCTAGATTGAAGAAAGCAGGGAGATAATGAACAATCTGGCTTCATTTTTTGGTCCCATCCAATTATACTTACACTTGGCATTGCCCTGAAATGTAAGAAGGGATCAGCTAACAGAAGCCTCGAATTTGCGAGTATGGACCCACCTTGCAATGTACCAACCAATAGGACGATAAAAAGTCTGTCACGTTGGCATGAGAAAGGGGTGAAATATATGTGTCAGGAAAAGTGAATGTGAAAGCGGTTGTAAATCTTTATTAGCAGCAATTGTTTGCACGTATTCTGATTTACCTTGTACGTATTCAGAATTACCTTTTCTCTCTGTCAATAAAGCACGGAAACCTCTCCTTTATACCTACCATGTCTGTCAGCTGCCATTTCCTCCTTTACCCAACAAATGCTAAAGTCTAGAGCTCAACAGAGTCTAGAATAGATCACCGTCACATCATTCCTGATAATGCACGCTTATCATGCAGATCTTTTTTTGCCTTGCATAGATAGCAAGCATGAGGTCTTAACCACTCTTCCGAGAGGGAGATCTCAGTAGTATAACACTACCTATAACAACTCGAGTAGTACGTCGATATACAATATCACCCGCAGGAGGTTCGGGTTGCCAACTGGAACCTCACACCCTTCGGCCTCTGGGGCGGTCATGTTGCGACCCTTACCCCTTCGCAATATCCTTTGTAGGATTTCTATGCGGTCTACTGCAGCACGCAATGCATCCTGCAGTGGAGCAGATCAGTTAATGGACTTATGCAAAACAGGCGAACCGATAGATGCTCAGATCGGCTCTCTCTCATAAAGTAGCTTGCGCTTCCTTCATAAATGGAAACAGGAGTCGTGCCTCATGAATCCGATCCACTTTGTTGGACCACAGACTGGCTTTACGGTATAAATCTATTTAGTTAGTAGTATAGTAATACTCACTCTCCAACAATAGTAATACTCACTCTCCAACAACATGGCATTCGACAAGGCCGGAGTTTACTCTGCAAAGAGAGACCATAGTACGCGCCAATTGAAGGGGATGCACCTGAAAAGTCTGATGAACTCAAGAGTGGGTGGAAACCTTTTATTGAACTAAAACAATTAGACATCTTAACAGACACTCAATTTTATTCCTAAACTCTCAATCATTGTAAACACATGCGCCGGTATGATCGGATCACCATCATGACGCTTCCTCCTCAACCTTTCTCTTTTTATGCGACTTGGAGTCTTTGGACCCACGCTTCAGTTTGTTCTTATGGAGATCCTCGTCTGGAGCCACAAAGTCTTTATTCTTTTCCTCATCCTTAGCATCTTTAACTTGCTGCTGTTTTTCTCTCTTCTCAGCCAGCTTTTTCTGCTCCTTTTCTCTCTTGCCCAAAAAGTATTCACCGCTCTCAATTTGCAGATCAACCTTACGAGGCTGCTGCTGGGGAGGAAATGGTGTGTAAACCTTCTTTTCTTTAATCTGCTTAGGCTTCTTTCTGGCAACGTTACGTTTCTTGAAATTGGGCAAGAACCGCGACCAATCTTCTTCTTTCAATTCTGGGTTTTTCGCCAGTTCTCGTTTAATCATCAGCTCTTTTATATGATAGATAGGATGAATGTTTTTCATACAATCTTCCACGATTCTTCTCAGCTCTTTAAGTCCCTTATATGGACCCATAGCAGATACGGTGTTTCCTTGAACAAGTATATAGCAGTCTGTCAAGAGTTCTAGAGCTTTCAGAGTATTCCCATTAGGACCTACAATTCTCTGTCTACGTTTTACAAACCGATCTTTGTTGGCTACAACGTTACCAATCTTGATGACGTCACAAGCCACGTCGTCCTGAAGCACTTTAACAGCTTGCGGGAAAGGAACAGACCGTGCAAGAAGCTTTATAAGGTCTCTAGCCTTTAATATGATTGCAGGATCAAAGGTTTTCCGCGTGGTTGAGACTGTCATGGACCCTTCGACAAGATTCAACTCGCACGATAAATGGTGCTTGGTTAGCGACCTGGTTACGTCTCCCCAGATCTGCCTCAAATACTCTTCTCTGTACTTGGGGAAAAGCGTCATGAAGGAGGACTCTTCAGTGAATGCGAGCCCACTTTTGTTGTCTTCCTCTTTGAACTCCTCAAGGTGCCATTTGTCAATGTCGTCGGTATCCCAAGGCTTGTCTTTGTTGTGAGTTGATGGCATGATATAAAGACAAAGTAAAAGATGAAAAAAATCTCTTCTTCACATCAGTACATCATTTGGTGGATGAAGAAAAAGTCCCAAAAAGTTAGCAAAAAGCGGCTCGCAGCCAAATCAAAATCGGCCAAGGTTCTCATGAGGAAGCTCGATGAGGGCACCAAGCTGGAGGACGTGCTGCATGCGAAAAATCCGGGAAAAGAAGGTGTCCTAGACGGACTAAAGGATAAATATGACAAAGATGCAGTTTTGAGGACACAACGAGAAGAGGAGTCGAAGAATTTGGAAAGCGATATCGAAAAACAGCTGCGTCTCATAAGTGGCGTGGAACTGTAGGCCCTAAATGATGGTTATGGTGAGGTCTGAAAATCATTGAAAGAGAGATTTACTAGCGGCTCAGAAAACTGCATGGGTCATCCAGCAGCGTATAGAGTTCGGAAAGCACACTGCCGTTACAAGTCAGCAGTTCTATTTGTCTGGTGAGTTTTTTTAAAGAGTCGTCAAGGAGAGACGCTTTCTCTGCTTTGCCAGCGACCGATAACGCTTCTGTTTAGGAGACACGATGAAAGAATGTCCGTGGGTGCAAAGTATATGTACCTGCCGTATCATAATGACATGAGTGTTCCTCAACAATTGGATGCTTTAACTGATTGCGTAGAGATCCCCACTTCCTGGATGAAGTATTCAGTCACTTGATTGATCGTTGAATATTTGTGTTGGGATACTTTTGCTTTTCAGGGAACAAAGTAATCCTGTCTTATCGTTGTCTTTGTTCGATATCTATTTAGTTTGATGATTGACTCATTAGTATGTTGTGCTGGTCAAGGGATGTCACCGGAGGGTCGGAGCACCAGCGCCCGGCTCATTTAAAAAGCAGAAACAGACTAGCAGAACGTGCATGATTCTGAGTCTACATCCGGGAAGATCTGGAAGATCTAGATCCGAGTCTACGACCCTTACAATCGAAACAGAAACTATTTGGCAAACTACTTTTAAAAGAATTTAAGCCTCTCGCCTTCGGCTTCAATGGCTTCGAATACTAATGTCGCTTGTCGGACTACTGCCGTTTTTCAAAAAGAATCATAGCAGAGTTGAGAAAGAAACGGCTTCAAATTATTTTGCTCATCTAATCCTCGGGTGTCCAAATGGGCCATCCCAATGCAGCAGAGCGATCTATGATTGTCTCTGCTCATTTGCTCAGTTTGATCATGTCGGGTCAAAACAACAAAAGAAATACCTGAAGGACTTTCTCTGATTTGAAACTGTGCTTAAAATCTTTTGAGCTTTGCTTCCGTCTTTCAAACACGCAATGTGGTTAATCAGGTCTTTGGACAGGTCTGAGTAATATACTCTCTCGTAGAAGCCGTTTCGCTCAACCAAAAAACGAAAAAGTCTTCTTAGCGCTGCGAAAACAGCACTGCAATAGTGTCATGACTCTTATCAAAGCTTACAAGACAAGCCTTATAAATATTTTTATTTCTGAAGATCATCTGATCTACTCTACGTGAATTTCTGTCCAACCATTCCTGAATTCGACGACCAATGCCCAAGCATAGGGGCAAGTGCTGTGGCCTATTAGAAACTAATACACTTGGTCTATCGCCTCGCCCTTCTCCAAAAGCAGCTTCCCGAAAACAATGATGTGGAGGTGGACGAGGAGGCGCGGCTACATCATGGCAACAAACCTTCTACTTCCTTAACATGTCAAAGCGTCTTTGGTGAGGGATTGCCGGCAATACTGTGGACCGACGTGCTGCACCCGCCTCATTCCCCGATTCTTCAAGGGCCGAGTGTTCAGCAGATATACCTTGCTGGAGAGCCATCTCTTTATTCACATTCCAAGCACATCCAAAAGTCGTACATACCCAAGTTCTCCTTTTGAAAACCGTTGCCTCCTGACGGCAAGTGTTAGCAAATATGACTGACCATAATGTGCCCATGCGACGAAAGCAGGGAATAAGTTTTCAGATTAATCTCGATTACATAGCAGAACAAACTTGGGCACCAATTTGTTTCTCTATCAATCAACTGCGGCTTTGCATCGGTCTCTGAGCTTCAGTCTTCCTGTCCAGATGCAACCGATACTGAGTTCCAAGATTGAGTCCATTTGTGTAGCTGAAATAAACAACTGCAGGGCTCTTTAACATGTGCTCGCTTTTGTTTGTATCATTGCAGGATTGATATGTCATGAATAGGTTTTTATTGAGCGAAACACATAGGGTACTGCAGTCCATTGAAATCCCCACCAAGGTTCTGTGGCAAGCTCTAGATATTCAAGGTCTACTGTCACCTCTTTATGGGTCATCGAGAAATAAGGAGATACACCATGATACGGAAAGTCTACAGAGACCATGGGTCTTTCTTTGCACAACAAAAAGACAGCCTATGGAGAAGAGAAGGCCTTCGCTTGGAATGGGTGGTTAAAGTATTTGAAATATATTATATCTCTGAATACTCTCTAAACACCAGGAAGTAAGAATGTGTTTATTTAAACCTGCGAGCTCTTTTATTCTTCCTTACGCGTCATTCACCTCATCCTTCTAGTTTTTTGAACGCATACTGTGAATCTCGCTTTAAGCGGGCTCTGTATGAGCGAAAACGATACTTCTGCTCCCATAACTTCTGTTACAACCTCCATTGACCTCGGCCCACCAAATTCCCCTTGTCAGACTACGATAAATTACTCATTCTCCTCGCATCCATAATTCATATAACAGGACCTTATTATGCTCGAACGAAACCCCTAGCAAAGCTGGAGCTATATTGAATAATCTAATCTTCGGCACCATTCACGGGTTTAATCGTGGCTGATCATGCGACCCGAATGTACTATCTGGTACATCATACTGTCTGGACGACATGGCTCAGGATTTCTTTCATGCCTGGATTGGGAGTCGGCAAGGCGAGCAGCAAACCCTTAAACTTATGATAGGGGGTGTTTCCTCTATTGGATCAGCTCGGTTTCGCTTTAGATTCAGTGTTCAACCGAGCATTAATCTAGTTATAGGCTTCAGAGACTCGAAGGATAATTCCAATTTCTAGAGAGGTCGGTCGAGAAGATGCCAGAGCCATGGTGACTTCCAAGGCGACAGAAGCTGTGTTTTCTCTACTTCAACGTTAACGGCATGTTCGAATGCATCAATTGCAGGCTTCTATCCTCCACCAGAGAACGCCAAGTGATTTCCGAGCGCTGCTAGTAACCTCTCTTAACTTGTCTGTACCTTTGCCTCTTTACGCTTTTTACGATGCAACTGCTAGTTGCACGTGAGCTGATTGCGCTCAAATTGCCATTAGTTAAACAAATGCGCGAGCGGTTAACAACATTACAAAGGTTTGCCAAATTTTTTGCGCTATCTTGGACAAGATTATGCTCCTACTTGTTAAAATTAGCAATACGTATATGGTTGTGGCTTCTTTTAAGATTGCATTCGTCGATGACGTACGTAGTAGTCGCGATTCATCGATGCAAAATATACGAAGGAGCATGATGGGGAGAGACAGGCACTGCTGAGGTTATAATGGCGAAACTTGAGAATCTAGCCTCACCAGTATATAGTTTACATAGAAAATATCTAGTCTTTTGAAGTGAATGTTTTACCACACCGTGTAAGCTCAGATCATTTGATCTGATCTGATCTGATCTAGGTCCTTTGACATTGCCCCCTTCAATCGGCGATTTAAGAATTCTTGATAATTCTCCTTTCTGTTGCTCTCTGTGTGCAAAAGAGGACATCATCTAGGCATTTCCGGGTTTTATTGGTTAGTCTTTTTCGTCTCAATCTCCTGAAACGTATATAATTTTCCCTTGAATTTATGTCTTATGTTTGGTATATATACGATTTGATCCAAGATCCAAGATCGCTACCCATAAAATAATCAGATCATTTATAGATCAGATCTGGTGACCTTTAGCGCATGCATGTGCAGTGGAACATGTAAAAAGGGGCTTAAGTGAATGACTATGTTCAGATTATTGCTTCTGGGAGTTGGCTCAGTAGCCATGTTATACTTCCCTCCATGGGAGTGTCAGACTGGTAGTGTAGCTGTTTGTTAATCGTATCGTAGATTACTTACTGTATTGCTTACACTTATAATTATTTCGCTTCCAGCTTGAGTGATTATTAGCACACATACTGTTGGTTCCATTCAATGGTGATCTAGACATACCATCATGCAGCAGTAAAGGTACCAGATCCAGGATCTAGATCCGGGGTCTGGAGAAAATCGACTGATTTAAATAGAAAAATATGCACCTTTATGCGATTTTGTTTCCGTTCGAGGATCAATTATACGTACACATAACATTTGCATTCAAAAGACTAGATAGATTCGTAGTCAATCTACCTTTATATTTCTCGATACTTGAACTCTTTCAACTTTTGTCAATAACTCGGATCTGATCTGATCTATACCGCCCCATCTGGCGACCCTTATAGAGCAGCCTTTTACAGCAGTATAAGGTTAAGGAGCAATTTTCATTGGTTTTTGTTAATCAATAACTCTCTAAACACCGGGAAGTGAGAATGTGTTTAGTTGTGGAAGAAAAGGAAAAAGTGACACGACAGGTCTCTATAAACAACTCGGACCTAAAGCCACAGAATAGGAATAGCTTATCGAAAAGATCAATCATTGCAAAATCTCGGAAAAGACCATACCCCACCTGCAGCTGAAGACTCTTCCTTCAATCATAAACCCTCCGTCACTGTCTCGGCTGATTTAGCCTAAAGGTCCAGTGAGAAGGGCAGACAAGGCTCTGGAAGAGTGGCTTCTGCTTTGTTACAACTGATTTGAAGGCTGCTCTCTAGCAGCTATTATACTTCTTTGAACAGTGCCCCAACAACTAAATGTTGATTTGGTTAACCTCTTTACAGATACCAGTGTAGGTGGTATTGAATTTTTGTCAATGAATACAACACATTATGGGTTATATAATTATTTTGTATATTGATTTAATGGGAGAAAAGAAAAAAAAAAGGAACCACTGTTCCTACCTTACACTTAAACCCTCACCTAATCTATTCTTCAAACTATAAGCTCCCAGCTTACGCTTCGTCGCAATCAGCAATATTCGACACCTTCAGCATATCCTGTCATTCAAAACTCTACTTCGACTTGCAGTACAAGCCCCTACCCTCATCTATTTGAGGGAAGAGCGAGGCGGAGATGAAGAAAGATCATACATCAAGAGCCAGCTTGAAGGAAAGTCCCGCTTGGCTGCTCGAAAGGATCGCACTTTTGAGTGCAATAAAAAATATGCACCATGCTGCATATTTGTTTACAAATCGAAAACCTTTCAGACCATGTTCATAGAGCTCGATTCATGTTTGGCCAACTTGGTAGAACTGGCATCGTATACTTCCTTCGCGACACAGGAAACTACCGAAATCATCTCCAGCCTAAAAACGGTGGAGGACAAGGTGATAGATCAAGAGGAAGAGATCGATGAGCTCAACCGGACCCTTGAAAACAACAAAAACTTTCGTCAAGAAATCTCATCTCTTAAAATCAAGGCAGAGTTCCTTGAAGAGCAGCTGGGGTTTTTGGAAGCAACATACGACCCATGCCATCTTGATGACTTTACCTTAAAGGACAACCATCTCAATCTGCGCACCACAGAGAGCATACTGGACAATTTGATGGCCGAGTACGGTTTCCTGAAGCGACACTATAACGGTGGCCATACAGCGGCTACGCCTGAATCCAGTCAAATTTCGGTATTTAGCGATCTTCCATCGACAAGCTCATTCTCTTCAAGTGAAGAAATACGTTTAAAACCTTTAAGGTGTCGATCTGTGACACACAAAAAAAGTCGGTTCAACGTGAATGAGCCTCAAAAACGACTACTTCATATCCCCAAAGCCCCTCGCTTCCACGCAAGAAGATTTTCCATGCCAGAGACGCCTGTTTTAGAAACTTCAACGCCCGTCAGCTCTTCTCTACGACACTTTATGTCTTTTGACACGGGGCTTAGAGGGGTGCCCATCCTAAACAAAAAGGAGCAGTCGTCAAAGGAGCTGAAAAAGCAGACAATGACGTGGTTGACAAAGTTCCAACTCGAAAAACCCGTGGGGCTAGTAAGCGAAAGCCCTACCCATATGAGTCTCGCCCTAGACAGCAATACCAGCCCGAAGCGAATATTGAGATCGGTTTACGGAACGCAGAAGAAAACCACCGTTGGAGACTGGATGGAGAAATGGAAATGGAAGGAACAGAAGCCGTGCAAAAAGCCGCCATCCTATGCAAAATCCGTTGAAACTACCGCTGTATGTTTTGACGCCCTTCAAGATGCCCTTGGCGATATTTACTAATCAAAGGAACCAGAAATCATGCCGAGGAATGAGTTTTTCGGCATGTCTTGTGTTGGTTTGTTTTGAACGCGTAAAGCTCGGTGTGCAGCTTTGTATGTGATGGAAGCCCTAGAATCGGTGATCGCCCTTGTCTTTGTGGATATTTGTACTTTGGAAGTTACCGATTTCTTGTTAATTTCAGAGCGGAAAGAGCTTAAAGAAGAATTTTTGCTTCTCAAAATTGAATCAAAGGCTCCCTCCTCATTGTATGTTGCAGCTGTCTTTGGTTTTGGGCATATCCTGATTGATGAGTTCTGTTTCAGCGTATCAAGGTCAAATCCATGTTGCTCAATTTCAACCTGTTTCCGCGAGTCGTCCTCATCTTCGTAAAGGAAACTGAGCGTTCTCTGTACGTACTCCTCGGTTAGTTTGCGTTTCTTCGGTTCATTCTCCTGCTCCGCCTCCTCCTCTTCCTCGTCCTCATCTTCGTCCAGCTTGAAATTGGTCCCCTTCTCTGCAATGGACTCGAAAAACGCCTTTGACTTTTCGTTTTGAGCAATCTTCGCAAGGTTGGAGTCGCTCAAAAGATTTGCCCGTTGCCGTCTAAGTCGCTCTCTATAGAAATTAGAAATTTCCTCATCGTCGTCGCTGAGATCAAGATCCACCCCAAACCCTCTCCTTTTACGCAGCTTTCCATTTTTCAAGTCTTCCAAAAGGCGACGGACCATAGCCTCGTCCTTCACGTGATTGTCTTTGGCTAAAAGCTCGCGAAGTGCATTTTCGTCCAAGTCAAAGCGAGTCTTGTCGTCCATCATCTGTTCATCGTCACTGTTAGCAGCGTCACTTGCTTCTCCATCAACTCCGCCAATTCCCTTCCACTCATCTTCCGATTCTTCGGCTTCCTGGTCGAAAATCGAATTGACCCCTGCTTTCTTCATCTCCCGCTGTCTCTGCTTTGCCCGAAGGTCCTTTGCACGCTGCTTTTCCTGTGCCAGCTTTACCTCAATTGCATACAGATTGTCAAGCTCTGTTTGAGACGGCTCTGATTCTTTGGGAGAATTCGTTTCAGACTTCTCAGTCCTCTTCTTGACGCGCTGTGGTTTGATCTTTTCCTCGTCCGAATCGGAATCGAATCCATCTGCTTGAGTATCCAGAAGCATATTCTGTGATTCAAGCAACTTGGGAGAATGAGGGATTGTCATAGACAGACCGTCTTGTGTCTCCTTATACGAAGCCGCCAAAAGATCCTGTGATTCGATTCCCAGATCCCCTACAAGTTTCATTTTAAGGTCTTGAGTGTTCATGAAGCTTGTGTTGCCATACGACACAAGCGATGTATCTTTCTCTTCACTTTCTTCCTTGGAAAATTCATTATCAATGTCTTTTTCCTCTTCTTGTTCATCGCTCGAGCCCCCACTCTCGTCCGCACTTTCGTGTACACTTTCATAGTCGGACTCCATAACCTCCTTCTTCTCTTTTTGCCTCTCCCTTTCCCGAATCCGCTTGCTTCTTTCGATTTCTTGCTCCAGCAAGTCCTCCACCTGCTCATTCTCTAAATCTAGCTCGTCAAGAGCACCTCTGTCTTTTTGCAACTCTTGCAGTTGAGCAACTGTCATCTTTTTAAGCGTCTTGAAGAAATCATCCTTCAAAACCGGCTTCTTACTAAACTTTGCACGAATCTCCAGCTGACGATCTTTGCTGGTGTGTCCCTTGATGTTTTCGAAAAAATCCTCTTCGTCGCTGCTTGATTGGTCCAAGATAACAGCCTGCGTGGCGGCAGCCTCCTCGCCTACCCGCTTCTTGTAGTGCTCTAACGGTACAAAGGGCTCAGTTGGTTTAGCCTCAACTAGCTCGACGGGCACTTCTATTGCAGGAGCAGGAGATTCGGTCTCGAACTCCTGCAAAAAGTTGTCTGTGCTGAATTTGTCGTCGATGCGAACAACTTTGTCCAAGTATATCGCTCTCTTTGCCAGTTCAGCGGTTTTTCTCATGGTTTCCTGCTCGGATTTTTTGCTGTGTCTTTTTTTGTCTTTAACAGGCTCATCAGCCTCCTCTCTAATCTCGCTGGCCTTTTCCGCCTCTCTCTGCTGTCTTTTCTGTTCAACTAGCTGCTTAATTCTTGCATCTCGCTCCTCCTCATTCAAGAGGGGCTCCTCTGTTTCACTGTCTTCGTCTTGAACAAATAGCGGCTGAGTTGAATCTTGATCCTTGCTTCTAGGAACATCTTCAGCAATGGGCTGAGTGGCATCATCTTGAAAAATAGAATCTCGAATATTCTGAGTCTCCTCAATCTGACCATTCTCAGTGCTTTCCAATCGAGAACAGCCAAACTGAGTGGTTTCATTGCGTGAGGCGGTTTGAGTCCTCTCAAGAGCGCTCACCTCAGCAACTTGAGTAAAAGACTGAGTAGATCCCTTCACAACTTGAGTAGCGGCTTGCGTGCCATACAACAGCTTGTCCACATAATTGGTCACCTCATCATTAGACTCGTCGCCAGAGTCGTCCTCGGAATAGTCGACCTCAACAGTAGCTTTGTAAGTGCGTGACTTGTGGGGGATGCTCTCTATCCCATCAATCAAGTCCATCAATATCGATATTTACAATAACGCGTAAGATATAAACGCGTACAGGGGATCGTGCATGAAAAAGTCGCGAACCTCTCTCTTGGTCGTGTCCCGCCCAGTTATATCAACCAATTATATTAACCAATTATATTCAAAGATTCACCATACGAATTTCATAGTATGTACTTGCTTTGCATCGACTAACCTAAGAGTCATGGCTGAAAAACAGATATCTATGCCAACACAAACGCTTCTGAACGACAAGGTATGTACAGAATGTCTTAAAAGCTAACTTTTAGTGGGACGTGGTTCTGTCCAATATGCTCGTGAAGACAGGATTGGGAGTCGGTGGTGGTATTCTCGCTTCGGTGTTGCTTTTCAAGAGAAGGGCTTTTCCAGTTTGGCTGGGTGCTGGCTTTGGTGTAGGAAGAGGTTACTCTGAGGGTGATGCAATTTTTAGATCTCCCGTAGGTGTGAGAAACGTAAAAGCATAATAGAAAATATTCATTTCCAATTTAATCCTGTATGACGTAAGATTTTTCACTTCAAACGTACCTCACCCCCTTCGCACCCCTATCGGCTTTCTAGGCTTTCGCTTAAAGCCTGGAACACTCCGACACAATAAAAGACGCATGCCTTATGCAAGTCCGATGCATATGCGCAACCGTTGGCGATTCTCGATCTGGCGACTTTTATGTACCATTATGTAGATATAAATCGCGGCATCCGCCCCCATTCCCCAAACATCGCATGACTACTTTGAAGAGATCGCTCACCACCAGAATAAAGGAAAAGTTCCAGAAGGGCAATAAGATGTCGCCGTCGGTATCGATAGACTCATCTTTGAGTAGTTTTATTTCAGTCGACGAGAACAAGAGCGAAGATGCAATATCACGGCGAAGAACCTTTTCAATATCGAGTTTACGTCACTCAGAATCCAAGGCACTTAAAATAGATACAGAAAAACCACATTCGGCTGATTGCCTTCTACCACCTGTTACCGCTCAAGATGTGCCAGAATTAGAACGATGTATCAGTAATCAAACTACACAGGAGTCTCCGCACACAGCTTGCTCGTTTATGATACCGGAGTACATAGTACCAAATGACCCCACGGACAGCGTGGAAGAGTCCACTGCAGACGCAGTGGCAACTAGCATTTTAGAAAAAGTTCAACATGACGCTCAAAAAATTCAACCAATCAAGAGCGGACAACCCTTGGACGCAAATTGGTGCATATAGTCTAGATCCCCCCATCGCCCGCATTGCATTGCATTTTCATACATACATACATACACCCTGCATAATTTTTTTTTTCAATTCTAGAACTCGCTGCTTAGTATTTCCAGATCAAACTCTTGTGAGTCCTCACATCTCGGTCGAGTTAGTGTTATTAGCCAATTTATAGCACTCAAGCAATGGTCCCATTTTGCGGGAAGCTTAATATCGAAAAAATCTAAGCAAATAAATATGCTGTCGTACAAATCTTGCATGATTTGCCATATGACATCTTTGCATTGGGCGTCTAAGAAATTCAAGATAGCCGCTTTGTTTCCCGCACTGCTTTGAGCCACTCTACTTCGTATTTTGGCGATTCTGGCACGACGGAATAGGTTATTTTTCACATTCAAAAAAAGCACTACAATCCACACACGAGCAAAGTACGCCAGCATTCTTTTAAGCATACGCATAGCCCTGCCTTGCGAATCCACCCGGACAATCCTAAGCATAAAATAAATATCATCGACTGTCGAAATTACATTGTTAATGTGACCCACAATGGTTTCCTCATGGACACGATATATCTTGAACATATTGACCGCAGAGCTCCATGCGTCATCCGTTGAAGGGTCCTTAGATCCACATAAGATTTCTTTGAGTCGCTTAGGTGGAATTCCGCTTAAAAATGCATTATTTCGGTGGCTCCAGAAAGTTGTAAACGCTCCATTCATATGCGCTATCCATACACCATCGTGTTTACCCATGGAGGACTATCAAGCGCAGTTCCATCAAACCGTGTCGAGCATGATTGCCAATTATAGAGGGTATGTCGATCCTTCTAAAACGAGTGATCTGATTGCATTCAATCACGAAATCTTGCAGAAACTCAAGTTCCAGTACCTCGAACAGGAGTCCAAGATCAACTTTCTCAAGATTATCTTAGCCGAGAGACCGGAATACGTCAATCTGGACGACTTGGTTCGGCTTAAAGAGGAAAACACCGGCAGCAAAAAAGAGCTTGATCATTTAAAGGTCCTGGCGGACGAGAAAATCGCCTCTTTGCAAAACGTTACTGAGTCACTAAAATCTCAATCCAAGCGTTTAAGCGAGCAGTCAAAACACACAACCACTTTGCTAGAGAGATGTGCCACCTTGACTAATCAAGTTGAAGAACTGACGAATGAATCAAATGATTTCGATCTCTCCAAAGATGATTTACTCATACAGAAGCTCCGTTATATAGAACAGGATGATCAGGAGACGAGTAGAGATCTGTCAGTGGTAAATTCTATCACCGACTTGGGCGTCATTGTCGATGAGAGAAAGTCCATTTTGAATGCATTGACTGCTGACATTGAGCGGATACATCAATTGCAAACGGAAAAAAGCGCCTCAGAACAGGAGAACAGTGTGAAGATTGAAAAGCTCAAAGAGTGCCATAGAGAGCTCATGATGAACTGCCAACATTTGGAACAACTAAGGAATGATATGTCAAAAAACCACACAGCACAATCTAAGATGGCCATCATGGAGAACATGGGCCATTATTATTCAGAAATGATAAAGCTGCTTGATTATTTGACGACTTGATGCTTTGGGGAATTGTGCGATATGCAAGATATGTCCGTAATGTTGCTTCAAAAAGCGCATACCGGATCCTGAGCAGCAGAGCATTTTGTCTGCCGCAGGAGTCCCTGCTTCCGTTAGTGAATGGTTTTGGCTCTGAAATGTTTCACCGACCAGGCGACTGCATGGAAGGGATGCTGAGTACGAGTCTGCCACAGTTATGAGGAGCATGGATCATTCTCTTAGCTTGCTTCGTTGTTCACTATCTAAAAAAAAGCCCGCTGAAGGGGATTTTTTGGAACATTTCCCCAGTACTGACGATCTCTAAGAAAACTAGTCGCTCAACGTCTCCAATAATAAAAGGCAAAGTGACTGATCAGAGTCCTCAGGTTGAAAATTTCCAGTTAGGGCATGTCTCGCAAAGGACAGATGTGTGTACGGGTCGACACTATCCATCAGCTTGACGGTTTATGCTTGAAAGATCATCATTTGGTATTGTTTAAGGAATGTTTCACATTTGGCCTCTGACATGATAATTGTGAGATGACAGATCAACTCAGGCCGATGAGTCCTCCTCAACCCCAAAACATAAAGCTCAACATGTGTGTTGAAAACACCTCGTCGTGATGACACGGTGCCTGAAAAGATCGCTCATGATGACTTCAGAGCAGTCCTGTGGCATGCCGCTAACCTGACATGAAAAACTGCCAACCGCTACAAAGATAGAACACAGCGTAACGAATATCTCGTTTCTAGAGGTTTGATCAGGCTATTTGACTTTTCGCTGATCTTGACACAGACATCAACTTTGGAACCCGCTAAGCTAACTATGACTGTGAGCTTACACTCTCCCAATCCACAGCCTCGTCTTACGACATAAAATGATCTAAACATGCGTTACTCTACATCAACAGCCTTTACTCCTCTTCAAGAAGGCACCCATGCTGCCCAGGTACCCCTCGTGCTTCAGAAAGTACGCCTTCTTCCTACCCTCGGACCAAAAGTTGATGGCATAGCTCAAAGTATGCATCGTCTGCTGGTGGCCGTTTATATACGATCCCGCAAAGTAAATTTTGGTCAAGCTGTGGCGCTGAGCTTGAAGATATGCTATTTGGCCTATATTATTTGAGATGGCATAAAGAAGCGACCTTGCCATATCTTCCTGTTTGAACTGGTTTAGTCGAGATATTCTCTCTCCGCTGGGCTCAACTTGTGATGAAACTTTTTTGAAAACTTTACCCATCGACGAGGCTATATGGTTAGATTTAAGTCCCAGCTTATTATAACCTTTTTCACCGTATATATCACCCACCAAGAGATCAACGTTTTCGTTATCTCCCTCCTTTGCCATCTCTAGCATCTCATCGAAATCCTTAGCTGTTGTGAGTACCGAGAGAAGCCCCCATAAGGTCCCCCCACCAAGGGAAGATCCTCCGACCCTCACAAAGTTAGACGGGCCATGGCCAGTTACTTTGACCATAGAAACGCCGCTGCCGATGTTTACAAGAAGATACGGGTATATATCTG
Organism: Citeromyces hawaiiensis; assembly: GCA_030567395.1. Taxonomy (NCBI): domain Eukaryota; kingdom Fungi; phylum Ascomycota; class Pichiomycetes; order Pichiales; family Pichiaceae; genus Citeromyces; species Citeromyces hawaiiensis. Next base: position 68,209 of record JAJLSF010000294.1, read on the forward strand.
TTCTATCTAAAGGCTGAGACTGGAACTGAAACCGATGATTATTATGGGCTCGCTGATCGTATAAAAAAATTTCGTTTGGGATCTCAGTGATGAAAAAGTCTAGACCAATAATAAGACACTGCATTTCGTCTTCCTTTATCCACTCAATCTGGGAAAAGTTTTGTTCAAAGAGATCTTGATACATAAAAGCCCCTCCACCTGTGGCCATAATAGTGATATCATAGTCACATAGATTTTTGATGAAATTTATGAGTTCTGAGATCTGAGACGTTTCCCACCTATGAAATTGCAATTGTCCGTCCTTGATGTAAACCAGCTTAGCCAAAGAACCGCCAATATCGACCGCTATGTGGCTGTGGTGGTGGTTCTCGTGAGGCAATGCAATAGTCCTCGTCAGCGAAACATCGTTATTCTGATCACCGATTATATAGGCCTCCCGCGCGTCCAGTGAAATGCTGTCGGGGCAATGGCAGTTCATGTTGGGTATTTTTCAAAAATATAAATTTCTCGAATACCCTCAAATGTTGATTAATTGGCGAGGGGCACCTACCCTTGTTCTTTTTTGATTTAATAAGACTCTCTGGACTGTTATTGTATTGGCTTTCCCATTCATATTGGTTACCGGGAGTAATGTGGTAACATTAGTGACTTTCGAACAGGAAAAGCCATTCGACATGATAGTCAATGAGCTGCATATCCATTCAAGGCTTTTATCACTTGGTGTGGCTTGGTTAGCAAAATCGTTGACTGGTATCAAACAAAACAAGCTGAAATTGTTGAGCTCACGTTTTAATCTTCTCCAGAGCCGCATGTTCCGGGTTATCGGTCTGTAGCTCGTTATTTTTGGCCTAAAACTCTCTTTCCCCAAAACTGCTGTAGACTGTTCTAACGGCCTTATAACAAGGAATATACTTGACTCGAGCCAGGTGGATTTTAGCGATAGTGTAATCGCAAAGAAGAGCTATGACTTGTCTCACGTAGCAGAGACGAATGAACAGAAAGTTTCACGGATTCGCCGAGAGATTGGCGAGTTGTCATTAGCAGAACCCTCAAGGAGGGAGTCTGATGAACTTTTATTGCTTCTTGGCCTTATGTCTATAAATACTGATTATGTAAAACCATAAACCTCTGCATTTGGAGGTTGTAAAGTCAGAAAATGACTCTGGTGAAAGTGTTCTCAAGAGCTCAGACTTGCATCACTCTCACGAGATAGACGCTCGTCTAAAAGAAATGGAAAACGTGATTGGAATTCCGGATCTTTTGAGTGATGCGGGCGATATTTCCATACAGGCAGAAATAAGCAACTTGCATCGCCAAGTGAAGCTGTTGAGTAGCCCAGAATGTCCAGAAGTACAACATCACTTTATCAAACGCTCTGGCAGAGGTTAGTTCTGCAGGCAATATAATGAATTTGACCATACATGAAATGGTAAGTATCAGTTTATTCCATACAGTATGCAGGGATCATCACCGAGCATTTAGCGGAAAAAATTAATGCCGCCGTTCTCTTTCGGGAACCATATTTCACTCATTTTCTGTGACATATGCGTTATCAAGTCAGGAAGTGAGTCGAAATTTGCCGCAGGATTTGTTCAAGAAAAGCTATAAAAAGAAATGGCTACCACTACGACCCTTGCGAACATCATAAGGCCTCCTACGGTTATCATAATTATATAGGCGACGAGGAAATAGCATCTGCTTATCTATCTGAGGTGCCAAGTCAGGAGTTTCAACCTACAGTAGCGTCATTGTATATCTCAGGTGAGGCAACCAATGGGGTTTTGTAAGCACAGGCCACAAGGAAAGAAACGGGCACTTCCCTTTGTATACATATTACAATTCATAGGAACTGTCCTTCAATTAGAGTCATGCAAAACAGGTCAGTTAATATCATCATTCTGCCACTATCCGTTACGCAGACCCTCGGAAAACCAAGTGTATAACGCTTCTGTACAGAGTATTTATTCAAAGACACATGCTCTGTTGAGTGGAAGTCAGGATAGAATCGACACGAAATTTAAAGAATGATTTTCCGAAGGATTCAACGTTTTTAGGTGAACTGGACCCACCGGGTTAAATGTTTTCGAAGATAAATTAGCGATAAGATGTATACGATTTTATCAGTTGCCAAGAGGAAAGATGTTTACCACGCACGAACAGGTGTTGGTTCGCCAACTCAAGTATAATCCTGAACTGTCTCGCTTCCATAAAAAAGCGATGTAGAAACAAATATCTCTTTGCTCAAAATGCTGAGCCTTGGATCTTTGTCCCATTTGGCTTACCACAAACTGAGCCTTGCCAAGTCAATGAATAATGTCTCACTGCTATTGACACTGCGCCGTGCGATTCATTTGACACATGGCGAGGTATTCAAACCTACTGAAAACGGGGTTCACCGACACTTGATAAACCACATACGTCTTTATTCTCTTCATACACATCCTGGACGTTATAAATCAGATATGCAACAATAACAATCACTGCTTTAACCGTGAAGTGATCACTCGCGCCATACCTAGACTACTAACCCACGCATGGTCGATATACACCTTCATGCAGGGATAATGGGATAGCTCACCTAACATCATCATTCTAGCTCCTCAAATGTTTCAATAACAGTCCAAAATTTTAATCTGGGCCCCAGGTCAAGTATGCGACTGGGAGCATCCAAAGGAGTGATCGGGAACCCTTTGGAGGCTGTCTTCTGGAATCAAAAAGATCCGAGCCAGACGCTAGCTGGTGTCTAAAAATTTTTCTTTCCACATTGTTTCACTTCTTGCTCTACTTGTCTTCTCTTACAGAACCTTTTCTGCATGTGATGCATATATCGCCTATGCACGGAAAAGTCAATCATCCTGTGTATTTTCCACTAGATTCTTAAGCAATCATAAGCTCAAACGCCTTCACAGATTAGCATGTATTTTTTTCTTCCTTTTGCGTGCTTTCATCTTGTGCAGAGTGGTGAAAGAGCATAAACGTTTGAGACGATTCACCTCGGCAGCCCCCATTAAACAACAAAAGATGGTGGACATTGAGCAAATATAGCCCCACACCCATGGGGATCTGACGTTAGGCAATTCTTACAAAAAGAACAATGCGTTTTGCTGAAGGTAAGCAGTTAGCCCAAATACGCTCATCAGAATCACAAAACGGATGATGCATGAATGTTTCCGCCTTGATTGGCTCAGTTCTTCTCTGTCTAGAACAGTCATTTGCGGTTGAATATCACCTCCGACGGTCAGATCGCCTGGCTCCTAAGTTTTCTTAATGACATTTGAATGCTATGCTGTTATAAGAGCTTGCTCCAAAAGCTTTGTCTCCTGCGGCAGCTTTAAAGAACTTTGTACCCAATTATAAGGTACACTTATGTTGCTATATGGTTTTTTCTAAAGTCTAAACCGTTCTCTCAGAGCTTGCCCCACCATGTGTCGTGCTTAAATCGATTAATCGCACCTTTTTCATTGGATCATTCTGAAGCTTCAATCAATTGACTAACATTCTCAATTATAGTGCCTTTAAACCTTGTATTATCGCAAGCCTCTAACATAAATGCTCATCACATCTTTGAGAACATGCTTTTCAGATATGATTGAAGCCTTTCTTTAAAAAAAAGTGCTCGCCCCCAAGTTGACTGACACACGGATAATCATTGAGGGTTGAGCAGCACTGATCAAAGGAAGCGACCGCTTAACCGTGGACTCGTCAGGTCTTCTGCCATTGTTCTCCGATTGCAAAAGTCGAGGTTCATACCAATTTATAGGCTTTATCCTACTCAGGAGCCAACGTCTACCTCCATGTCATTAAGAGGCTTAGCTTCAATCAATCGATGTTTAGTGCAGGGAGTATCCTCGTTCTTTTTGCTTTACAATTCAGTGACTATACTAACAGCGCTGCATTCCAGAAGATGCCCAATTCCTGCATGATTTTTTTGCCTGAAAACGTCATTAGAGCCACTCGTCGCTGAGTATCACCCTGCCCCAGTTCGACTGAGCTTTGAATATAATCACATGTGGCTATCTTTAGCCCGGCCAAAAAGACGTTCGACAACTTCAAATAACTGTTCAATAGCTCAATCAGCGTTTCCGCAATGGAGTAAGTATCTTGCCATACAATGTATCATAAACAGCCTCTCAAAAATAAGAAAAATAGGCTCACTTGACTTTTATACCAGCTTAAAAAGAGGAAATGGCAAAAGGGGTCACACTTTACAGGAGAACTGATCTCATTATCTCATAACACTAACCTTATGTTTCATTGCATGGTATGTGCTGCTGGAGCTATTGTATGCGAGGAGCTGAAATGCAAACAACGGTCGGCCCGTGGGCGATGGGCAGTGGTGTATATCAGCCCGGTAAAGGTGGAGACCATTTGATTTCCTTGAGATGCTCCACTTTGAAGCTATGTTGAGCTCCAATACGGACCTGCCTGGCTGAATCTCCGCGTATTGATATCGCAGCAGAATTTGATGTCATTGATGTGGCATGCGTATTGTTATTAACGTCGCTAAATCTGTTACGGTCGTATAATTGCATGAGGCAATAAGGTCCCCTATGGTGAAGACACGCCAAGAGAACAACAAGCGGAAGGGGACCCAAGTATTGGTGAGGGCGAAAATCTGGTGATAAACCAAGTATATCGATCGCCAAACATGATTGGCCTAAATTATCCGAGGGACAGGTATCTCAGTCAGGTAATCCCCGATGAAACAAAATTGCAAGGCGACTCTATTTATGTCATAATCTATCGACACGTTATGAAAAACTGGACTATGAACAAGAAATCATTGTATGCAGTCCAGACTGGCTTATAGTCTATAATTTCAGTAAGTGGCTGGTTTTCCGTCTATCGTGGATGTATTTTCAACGCTCATACTAGTGCAACAGACAAAGAGTAGAAGAACTTTTGTCTCTGTTTCAGACTCTTCCAACTTTCTAAGCTCATCAGCTCTGATTCTGGAATTGATTGACAAAGATCTTTAATGCTCCTTTCATCTTGGGCCTTCTCCCTTCAGAGAACCGGTCGTCGAAAAAAACTGAGCTTGAAAGTGTTAACGTCCTAGAAGGCAAAATACGGAGAATATGGTGCGGCGCTGACTATTATACCAAACCATAGCTCTAACTATCTGCAGGAAGTATTGTCTTTACAAAACCGGCCTGCCATAAACAGTCCCTCCATATATTATCTCAACCGCCTCTCTTTTTGCGTGCGTTTCAAAAAACGACCGATCTCTATGCAGATAGACTCAATAGCCCAGTTGAACGGCATCAACCTGCTTGGCATAATAAAGGAGACCTTCTCTGGTGCACAGGAAAAGCAGCTGCTATCGTTTGTACACAGTGACTCTGAAATCATTAGGGAAAATGACAAATTTTATGAGCTGAAGATCGTGAGGGGCCTATCCAGTCGGCCTATAAATCGCCCCAATGCTCCTAAGGGATCTTCTGCAACTAAGAAGTCGAAAGAGCAGGTTGCAAAGGATAACCCGTTTACAAAGCCGGAACCGGAGTTGACTATATGTGATAATCTTCTAAATACTCATAAGCTCATCTTGAACAAGTTCCCAAACTCTCCATGGCACTTTTTGATGGTGACGAAAGAATTTGTTTTCCAAGACACTCCCCTTTCCGACACTGAGCTACTCCTTATGTGGAGTATAGTGAATAACATCAGTTTAAACGGCGAAGTGTTCTTTGCCTTTTTCAACAGTGGGCCAGAATCGGGCTACTCGCAGTATCACAAACATATGCAGTTCATGAGGGTCCCCGAAGAGTTCAAGCCTCTGGCGGAGCAATTTATTGAAAGGGCGAATCCCCCAGAAGGGGTTGTAGTGGAGGACCCTGAAGCCTCATTTAAGCATTTTATAGTACGCATTCCTCCCGGTGTAGAAATATCGCAGTTTTTGAAACAGTCCTATTCGCTTTTGATGGATAAAGTGCGGTCGTGCTTTTCCGGTGAAACTGTCTCGTATAACATTTTAATCATGCCAAAGTGGATTATGGTTGTGCCGAGGACACTGGCAAATATAGATGGCATATGGTGTAACTCGTTGGCCTTCTTGGGACTATTTTCGGTAAAGGACGAAGAGGTGAAGAGTAAGGTGCTTAGAATGGGATTTGGCAATATTCTGAGAGAGGTGTCATTTGATAGATAGAGTCACCGGTAGATATGGCTGCGTCCGTAGGATGTGATAGAGCTGGGTAGTATTGTTGTGTCTAGAAGCCACCAGATGTAATTGCTCGCTAGCATGATCGGTCTATAAATGGAGTTCTTGCATGATTCAAGGCAATTCATGATTCAAAGGCTGACACCACATTACGTCTTCAAAAATTGTAGTTGGAGTCATTGTGGTAGCTTCGTAAAAGCAAACCTTTTATCCACGCAGGAGCCTGCATAATACAGTAGGGTCCCGGAGAGCCGGGGAGAGCCCCTCTGTGGCATTTGAAGGCTGCAAAGAAAATTAAGCAGCTAGAATTTCCCATAGCGGTAGCTGTAGTGCGTCGCTTGTACAGCAAGCCGCGCGAGATGCAACATCGCGTACGAGGTGATCTAGCGAACGATTAAACCTTACCTGGCAAACGATCTGGACCCTTCTCATTGCTAGTCTATGGAAATCTTACGATTCACGTTTTGCATGGTCAAGCGCGTTAGCATTTGTTGTTTGCGTGCTCCATATATTGGATTATAATTGCTGCTGAGATTTCGTACTTACGAAAAGGCTTAAGAAACTACATTTTTTGCTTTTGAGTAGTCGAACTCTTTGGAATGCGGCTTCAAATGGTTTATTATTTGCATCCAGCCTCATGGTGGGGGTCATCCACAGTGATCTCTGACAGTCTCAGTAGCAAACGTGCTAGAGAAACAAGCCGACGTTCTCCTTTGGAGAGCTAAAGCATACCTCGTTAGGTAAAGAGATAATTATTGCCTCGCTGAGCTCGTCAGACATTATTGCGTCCGTGCACCACAACACGTCAATGCCACACAAGGCATACTGTGAGGATACTATGAGGCTCTATTGTTCTTCCCCAGTAGCAGTCAAATACTGAAACTTGATCATCTGTACATTCGAAAAGAAAAAAAAAAAAGTTAGACCCTCCTGGGGTATTCCAACAATTTCCAAACTACCGAGGGCAAATGCGTGTTTTGCACAATCATGCAGTCGATAATCCCCGATTCACTCTCTAAAGTCAAACCCTTCATAGCCAAGGCTTCAGAGCTCAAAGATATCGACCCGGTTGTGTCATACTACTGCAAGCTGTACGCAGTAGAGATTATACTGACTGAACAGCTGCATCTGCAGTCAAAGGAATCGGCTGCCTATGCTGGAACGCTGCTTGATGAAGTCGAGAGTGCCAAAAACGGTTTAGACGATGCTATGGTGAACGATAAAGACGCCTCATACAATCACGTTGAAAAATTTGGTGTTGCAGTATTTAATCGGGGTTTTCGTGACATTCAAAATAACTCCATCTCGCAAAGAACCGTTTCCACGCTTCGGGCAAGCGTAGACTTCTTGCAACTGCTTAAGCTGTGGAATGACGGTGTTTTAAGTAAAGACGTGACGGAAAAGATCCGATACGCAAAGTATCATTCAATTAATATCGTAAAGAAGCTAAGGAACGGAGAGAACCCAAATGAAACAGAAGAGTCTGATCCAGAAAAAGACGCGGAAGAAGAAGCAGAACAAGACGCCACAGATGAGCAATCCAAAGATGAACTCAAAGCTTTTGAAAAAGAACTTGAAGAATTAAGTGCTGAACAAGAGTCTGTTAAGTCCGAATCTGCCGAGAGTGTACCAGAGAGAGCAGAATCACCTGAAACTGTAGAGCCGGTCGATAGTGAAACCCCCGCCGAGAACGACACAACAGATGAGCCACTTATTGAAAAGCCCGAATACAGAGAACCTTCATTGCCAGACGAGAGACCGGACGCAGATCCAGATCTCATCATGCAATGTCAGAAACTATGCAAATTCGCCATAAGCGCACTCAACTACGAAGACGTTTCTAATGCTAAAATCCAGCTTGAGAAAGCCTTAAACATGCTGAATAATGCTTGATATTAGGTCCTTTTTTTATTCCTGATCCCGAAGCCCCATCAATAAATTTCTTGCACGAGCACCGAGATCCTCCTCTGTATTATCATTCACTTCATTCCCCATGAAATTGACCCTATTTTCAGCAAGATGCTTTCTGGCAAGAGCTCGCCTCCTCGCAGATAGAGGATCGCCTTTTGTATTTCCAACAGCTTTCAGCTTCTCCAGTAAATCGTCCATAGCAAGGTCATCTTCCTGTGACGCTTGCTTTTTCGTCTCCATATTCACCTTGCGCTGCTCATATACCCTGAGTTCCTCCTCTTTACGAATGTTCTCTTTTGATACCTTCTTAAAGTCCGTAATGAAAAGTGCAAACTTTGAGACAAAACTGTTCTTTGCAAACTTGTCGTTGGAATCTTCTCCAAAGTAGCGCATAACCTTCTCAAACTCGGTAAATGTGATGTTTGCATTGTCCGACAACAACTCGCTCTTCCGTCTTGCATCTTCCATATGCGGGAGAACAACAGATAACACTTTATCGTTGGGATGGAATTTCGAGGGATCGCTCAGGTTGCCAATGTCCAACGAAGTATCCACATTCTTGATAGACTGTGAGTAGTCTCGACAATCAGCAGCCACCACATCGACAGCCAATTTGGATGCAGGTATACAGTCTGCGAGGTCGTCTGTAAAAGAGCTGAGCTCTGGGAACGAGAGTCTCACGATTTTTTCCACATAGTGCAAGAACGTGATTGAATTTTTATCGTCCTTCATAAAAGACAGTCTTTGCAAAGTGCTGAGCTTGAAACCTTCAGCCTGTTTTGCTGTGTCGTTCATGAAATTACCCATCGCCAAGATGATGTCAAAAACCCCTCGCAAACTCTTTGAAGTTCGTATGGCTTCCACAGCTTGGTCCAGAAGATTCAGCTTGCCACTTAGATCAGTATAATCTTTCTGAAAAGAGGTTACAACACACAAAGCCCGCATACGTGACCTCCAGTAGTGCTGCAGGTTATACATGAGTTCCAGATACAGTCTGTCTGCTCTTTGCAAGTCTGATGGATCTTTATCGGGTTTGCTTTCGGGAGACAGCCAGTCGGTGGAGTACGGGGCCAGATTTCTGGCTAGATTAGGAGGAATCTCCACAATCTCAGGCTTAGATAGAAACTCCAAAATAGCGCTCGAGTCCAGAACTTGCTTGTCGCATTTGAGGATTCTAAGCACCACTTTTTCTTCTTCCACGTGACTGAATACATGCAGGTTGATTCCAAATTGTTGGTTGACATCTCTTGGAAGAAAGGTGAGTTTTTCAACCTTTTTCTTAGACGCAAGACTTTTGGCTTCACGAGCGGCAAAAATCTTTTCAATCTCTGAAAAGATACCTATGGAATTCAGGTGAGCAGTTGTCGCATCGCTGGAGACTTCTTGCCAGAAGGAGTCTTCCGTGGATTCCATCTTCTCCCAATGCAGCTGCTTGAGCTTTTTGGAGGGACGCACAATATCGATTTCGGGTGTACTTTCCACACTCATTGCAGGAGTAGTCTTAGTAGGGAAAGGGGGTGGAAGTGGTGGCGTTCCACTAGGTGTGCCAGGCAAGGGAGGAGGTGGTGGCACCTTGTTCCCCGGTAATGGGGGAGGTGGAGGAATTCCTTTCCCAGGTAAAGGTGGAGGTACAGGTACCCCCTTCCCAGGTAAAGGTGGAGGTGGTGGAACTCCTTTCCCAGGTAAAGATGGGGGTGGAGGAATAGAGATGTTTGGTAATGGAGGTGGTGGAGGAGGTGGTGCTATGTTTTGCTTTTCCGTCTCAGCCGGCAAGACATCACCGGATGCTTTAGACGCAGAAATATGTCCCCCACTCAAAACCGGGGAAGGATTTTTCACAGGCGGCTCAAGAGACTGTTCCACTTGTTTCACCAGTTTTTCCATTTCCTTGAACTCCGAGTCATCTCCACCTATTTCCCACTCACCAAATTTCTTTTCCAGCTCCCTCAATCTCTCCAAAGCCATCATCTTCTTCCGCATCATAAACTCTTTTTTGGATTCATCCCCCTGCAGCTTGACGATATCATTAGACTCCTTCTGCAAAGAGAGAAGTCTTGTTCTGAGTGCATTCAAGTTAACCAGATCATCCCTATTCTTTTCCTTGGATTTTATCTCTTCAGGGAACTCGGCCATTTCAAGTTCACGAGCTTGCGCTTCCAAGTTCTCCATATCGTCCCGCAGTTTACGCAGACGAGAGCTAGGCGCCACAGAGACTCCTGTTCTGCTGCTCTCCAAACGAGACTCTGCTTTGGTTCTTGCCACCTGCGACTCCAGTTGTGCAATCAGCGAGTCCTTGCGCATCTTGGAGTTGCTTTGAAAAGAGATGAGCATCTCCCGCGACTCCATCTCCTGCTGGTGTTTTTCCAGTATACGCTTTCTTTTCAGTTCCTCCAATTCATTGGAGAGATGCTCATTAGTGCGCTGCTGTTTGAAGATCACTCTTTGCTGGTCACCTATATCTCTCTTTAGTTTATCCACAAGCCCATCAGATCCCAGACTGAGCTGCTCTTCTAAAAGATTTTTTTGTGCAAGCGCCTCCTGCGCACGCTTTTCAGATTCCCTCGATTTGAGAACAGCAGCACGCGCGATCTCGTGCGTGTTCATCGACTCGTTCAACTGCAAAAAAGCCACGTTTAAAGCAGACGTCTCGTCAGAGAGTGCTGTGCCACTCATTGACAGCTTTTCCGTCAACTTATCTACAATGTTGAAGAACCGTACATTGTCTGTGTTATCTGCGGTTTTCAACGGATCCGCCTGAGAGATAAAAAGATGTCGAACAATAGAAAACAAAGGCACCTGAGACTCTGTCCCCTTGGCCTTTTCCCAGAGAAACTTCATTATACTCACAGGGTCGTTGACATCAACCTGCAGATCGCGCTCTTGTTCGATCGCCTTTTCGTAGTCAACCGCCTCCATGTCCTCATACGAAAGTACCTGCTTAGACAGCTCGGTGTGATTCAAATCCGTGAGAAGAGAAAACAATTCAAGTATACCTGCATTCTTCAGAACCGTCCTGATATGCAGTCTAACCTTCAGGTTAGTCACATTACTCAAAACGGTGTTTAGCAGAAGCATGGTGGCCGAAAGGTACTCTGATATTTGAGACTCTGGAGTGTTACCACTGGCTCCCACTTTTGATCCCATTTTACCCCGCTCACTTATGGTGCGGATCATAAAAATCACCATGCCTTTAAACTTTGACGTTTCTTTATCAATCTCGAAATGCTTGCAGTGAACGTTGTCACCGATTCTTCCACCGAGATTTTTCAGAACTTGGCTAAAGTCGGGCGTAGTTAAACATACATACGTGAGCATATCTGCAACCAGCCTTCTTGTGTCAAGACGGCCGGAGAACAAACCTACTGAAATGGCATTTACAAACAGTTCTTTTTGCAGCAATTCCTCGCATATTCCTCTCTTGTTAGCGACCGCTTTTAAACAGCGCACCAGTTGCGTCTCCTTCTCAAGCACAGAGTCATAGTCTTCGGTTGGGTTGTAAAAATGATGAGTCCTTTTAACCGCCTTTGTAGGCACAGATTTGTAGAGCTGAACAAGAAGGTTGACAAGTGCTATATGCCCCTGCTGTTTGGCAAAGTCATTGATCCACTTGACAGGTTCTGTGCGAATAGACACCTGTAACTGAGTCAATTGAGCAACGGTGATGGTATTTTCTATAATTTTTCTCACCGTCATTTCGGCATTTAAGAGCTCCTCAACGACTTTGTCTTGTGATTTCAGTCTTTGCGTAGCCTTGTACTCGGTCAATTTATCCTGGTACACAAGCATCCATTTCCTTTCTAACGAATAGTTACGAATCTGTTCTTGTGCCAATAAGGGCAGCTCGGAGAGATTTCTCTTTGATATCACTTCTTGAAACATGGCTTCTATCGTGGCACTGTCTGCGGGCTTTTCCAAGGAAAAGTCAGCTGACAGCGTATGTCGATGGCCCCTGGGTCGTACGCTAACTTCAGACGCCTCTGTAGATGTTCGACTGATTTCGGCTAGTTCATTGATACTTGAGCTGCGACGAGTAGACGTCGGTGATGAGTTTATGAAGACGTGTGAGTCTCTTTTCCTGTGCATCGGTATAGGTTCGGATATCTCCGGGAACTCGCCTGACGACCGCACAGGCCGTATTCGATTTTTCTTGAGGCTAAAAAGCGAAGATTTATGACTATTCTCCCGGGAAATGGATCGTGAGTCGGATTGTTTCATACTGGTGTCGGGGTGCAACAATTACCAAGTACTATTTTGCGGCAAAGTGCATCAATTATTAATAAGAATAATATTCAAGTAAACTGCAGGCGAGGATTTTACACATTATGGTAGACTGGTGACTTTCTACAAGGCGAAAAGCTGACGGGTTAAAAATGAGCATCCAAGAGTGAAGCTTAAGGCGAGAATTGGAACGAGCTTTCTATTTTGTGGCGGCAGATTCGAAATTTTAAGCTGATTTAATGGCAGAAAACTACTTGTTGTCAGTCAACCAGGGACGCTAATTCTTCCAAGTAACATTGAATGATGAATGCTTTTCTTTCTTTGTTTGTAGTGTTGGCAAAAAAGGCTAGCTCTTATCAAGAGGCAATGTTCGAGAAAGTCGTGGGGCAACTGCAGCACTTTTGGTGTCTCCAAGACCTTGGGCAGTAAATGACACCAATATCTCAGAAAAAAAAAAAAAAAAAAAAAAAAGAGAAAAGGCCATAACAGCTATAAGGCATAAACACTATCTCTGAATAATCATGTTTGAAATCCGCTCGTGAGGAACTCATTCTTTCCAGGAAAGAAATTGGCTCGCGCAGGTGCATGCAGACTGTGCGGCTCAATTGAATTTGTGTACAGTTTTACAATACACCACCAGCATCTCACCGAAATGTCCCACAACCAACAAGCTTCGGAAATAAACATCTTCTTCCGTCAGTTCGATTCGCGTATGCAAATGTGCGGTAAAGAGGCTAAGGAAGCACTCTGGCAAAAGGCCGTAGGCCCACCTTCCTCTGAGGATGATCTTTGTGAAACCGTAGACGAATTCACCAACTTCTGGCTAGAGACTGACTGGTTTAGAGAGCCAGAAAGAGAGAAATCTTCTGAGGATTACTTCAGGCACATGTGGGAAGAGCTGTACAACTTTCGTCTACTGGTCTTTGCTCATTACAAACTCATGCATCCTGCTCTCAAGAAGTCCGAGTGCCATATCTGTGGTGCCAATGATGAGTTTGTCAGATTCAGAAATAAACTAGTATGGGAAAGAAAACACGAACGCCTCGAGCCTCAAAGCCGTGTCACTTATCGTCCGCCAACTCCACCGCTTCCCAAAAGACCGCCTCCCAGAAGAGAGCGTGTGACTGTACGTGGAATAGCAAGAAGAATTCAGGCCCGCCTTCATCTGAAGAGGTCTGTGGAGAGCCATATTGATAGAGATATTGTTTCCCTCCCGAGAAATCTGCCCAAAAAGAGAGTTGAAGAAGGCAAGTCCTTAGACGCACAATACTGTGAGGCATATTTCTCAGTGGTCAAGTCGGTCGAAAAGAAAAAGAGAAGAGCGGAGGCTGCGGCTCGTGAAGTGAAGATGGCTCGCAACCAGCACGCCTCGTCCCCCCACCCTGATTCAGCTGAAAGCGAGTTGACTTCTTTGCAGGCTTACATGTTGGCGGTAAGAGTAGAAGCTTTGGAGAGAGCGGATGAATCTTGGGACCCTGAGCAAGCTTGCTCAAAATCACCCAATGCATCTGGTCGTGCCGCCTTTGATGGGGGATGGTTGGATGCTGAAGACGTAGCAAATGCGGAGCGGCTATTAGAGCTGGGTATGACAACTCCAGCTAACGCGTCCGTTGATCAGAATGCGTCCTCTGAAGTAGAGACCATCGATCTGGAGCTTCAAGCTCTTTACAGACCAGTGGAAATGTTTTTGGAAGGTGAAGCCTTTGAAGGATGATGAATATATAAGAGTCAATGAATTTGTTTTAGAGTTGCAGATCATTGGCGTGATTTTCAAGTGGGTTTGACTATCTTCAATGGCTAAACCGCAGGGTATATTTCACCTTTCTGAGCAGCGATGGACAGGTGTGATGCAATTCTGTGATAAACTTAGAAGCGGTCAAAAGATGTTTGTCCCAGTATTACGGTAGTCTATACAAGTATTGCTCGTGGGACATTCGGTCAAAAAGATCTCGACAAATCTTTAGAAATCATTTCTTGTTAGCTCATCCACAAATACGGTCAAGCTTCATATCAAAATACATTGCAAACTCTCGTCTTGTGATCACAAAAATAATTTTCGTAATGTCTTGACAGCCGCACCTCAACGGGAGTCGAACCCCCGCCTGAAAGCTTATCCGTGCGTCGCCAGATAAATATGTCAGATTCCGAGATCACTGACCGTGTGGGGGATCTCTCCACAAAGCTGATCGAGTCTATTGAAGCTCAATCTGAGATGGAGAGAGAGATCCGTAATCTTCGGCATCTTGTGAACCAGTCGAAAAGTACTCAAGACCGATTTAGAGATCTCGAAACCAAATACGAAGCCCTTCTGCAAGAGAATGAAAAGAACAAGGTGGAGCTGCAAAAGCAGGTGTCTCTGAAAAATAAGGCAGAAGAAGAGATGGCCTCGCTGAGAACAGAAACGGCAGATTTGAGTTCTTCTCTGTTTGATGAGGCAAATAATATGGTCAGCGATGCACGTAAGGAAACTAATGATACTCGAATGAAGAACGAGAGACTTTCTTCCACTCTGTACGAGAAGGATAATATGATAGAGTCACTTATCAAGGAAAAGTCTTTGTTGAAGGGTATTATTCAAGACATGGAAGAAGATCAACGGAAAAGTAGGCGAGCTTCAAAGCATTCGAGCGTTGCCGGTACACCTAGACCGGTTCAGACCAATTTCGACGCCAGTATCACTCCTGAGGACTATCAGTGTCCCTTGTTACGGTTTGATGTGGTTGGATTTTTGAATTTCAAGGCATTTGTCTCCTTTTTAGTAAAACAGCGACTTATCGATCACACGATATTGAAAGAGCAGAATTTTTTCAGGACGCTGCTATCAGAGGATGTAGAGCCTACATTAAGACTAGATCTGGCACCTGATCTGAGCTATTTCACTAGGAAAACACTTATGGCTGCTCTGGTAGAGGGTAAAGCTGTCATTGAGCCTATTTCTGGAATAAATGAAGGCTGGTACCAGAAGAAGCAATTTCCTGAAAAGCAGTTTTCGTACCCTCCAGGCACGCCACCAGTGGCCCATATGGCAAGTTGTTCTCTTTGCGGGGAGAGCCGAAACGATGTTCTAGAGCATGCGAGAATGTATGTTCTAAAGATCAAAAAGCCGATCGGGGGAGCGATTGTGGAGTATTCTCTTTGCAGTTACTGCTTGTGCAAAGTGCGGCGTACGTGTGACATGCTTGCATTACTAAGAAACATTGCCAATTCGCGGAAAACCAGAGTATGGAACTTTGATGACGAAGCAGAGTACTGCAAGGCGTGGACCGAGCTGAGCAAGCTTCGTGAGAAAATGTTCTGGGCGAGAATTGGTGTTTGGGAAGGGGAGAGGGGGAAGGATGATGAATCGACAACGGGGCTGTATGAGAGTTATGGAGAGGTTGAAGAGGCTGAAGAGGTTTGTGTGGAAGAAAACCAGGATCAAAACGATGAGAGGATAGCTCCATCGGATGATGAGAGCAAGACTTTTCAGATTACTGCCATTGATGCAGAGAGGGAGAATGGGGAGAGTATTCACAACGTTGTTGCCAATGGAGATGAAGGAAAAAAGGGTATACATACACCGGATGAGGGCGGTTCATTCAACGCTGAGGTGTTGGATGAGTACTTGGGTGAAGTTGCCGAAGTAGAAGGTGAAGAGACAAAGGAAGAGAAGTCAGTGCAGGAGGAAGAAAAGAATGAGACGGAAATGAGCAAAGCGGATATGATTGAGAGGAAACAAAATGAAGCGGAAAAAAATGAAACAGGGGAGGAAGAGGAACCACACAACAAGGTCAACGAAGAACAAGCAGATCAAGAAACCCATGAAAATCCAGGCAATGACTGTGGGGCAAAAGAAGAACAACAAAGCATAATCAATAACAAAGAGGATGCATCCCTTGGACTTTCGCCGGAAACTTCAGCAGATGACTTTGATGATGCAAAAGATCATCATCTGTGAAGTTAATGTCCTTATATATTAAAGCCGATGGTGCATCATTTGTGTCTCAATCAATTGACTTCAAGAGTTATGGCTAAAGACAAGTAGTGAGATATTCTTCTCTAACATCCGACGTCATTCTGGGAGCTGCCTGCAGGAAAAGCACATTCATTCTCACTTTCTCGACTTTCTCTTTGGCTTCAAGCAATGGGTACCTGAGTGAGTACCTCAACTTTCCTCTCAGTAGGATATAGCAAAATCGCATGTACAGAAGAGGTCGATTATTCCATGACGACATAGCATTGCCAGTATGCCAACTTCTGGGAAAAGACGAGGGGGAGGAAGTGGGTAAATTTGCGTCAGAAGCCGCCTTGTCGATCTCAGTGTATCGATCAGCATAAGAGTACAGCATCATGTTCTATTGCAGATGTGTACTGATCTGTGTAGGCGAGGAGTTGGACCAGAGGACCTGAACCCCCGGTCGCTATATAAGCCGATAAGACCATATATAAATCATTTCTTTCGAATTTTTCTGGCTTGGCTTTTCTCGCTCAAGAGTTTCCTAGGGAGGGTTGCCCCTCCAATCAGCGCATACAATATGATGATGGGGAACTGATACTTTGGTCTCAAAAAGGAACATCACTTGTAACCAATACATTTCAAGCAATTGTAGCTGATTACTTGAGATGGCACATAAGGCATAAATAAATAACCGCAAAAAATGAGTAAAGGTTGTCTGATTTATTCAAAGATTCTTTTTTTTCTCTTTTTGCTGCAAAAGAAACCGCTTCTTTTGTCCAACTACAGACATCTCTTCAAGTGACCCTTTATATTCTTAACATCATACTTGTTTATGATTGTTACCCACCTGATGTCATCGGGAAAAGGCAGTCAAGGTTATATACTTGAACTCTAAAATGCGCGATGATTCTGTGCTCAACTTGAAACTTTCTAGGAACCTTGTAAGATTCATTATGCTACTGGCGCACTACAGAAATTTAGAGGTCTTGTGTTTTTTGCATCAAGAGTTCGTCCATGCGTTTCTAACTGTATGAGCTGCGAAAAATAGATTTCAGTGATGGGATCCTCAACAAGCTAGCTCTGCACGCTGAGGGATGTAGCGAGATTTTCATGTTCTCGATTTAGAGGGCGATCGACAGCGAGTTTGCCGCAAATGAACGACGTGAGGATGATCTGGAGGTCGATGAGGATATTTAAATCACGGCGATAGTTATTCTACCCCTGAGCGATTGAATTAGGTCTCTTGTGAGCAGGATGAACATTTTCGCTACAGAGGAGGCCTTTACTTTCGTAATATGTCAGCATAGGAGTAAGTATCTACAACAGTACTAACGTCAAAACAGCATTATACTATAAATCCAGTTAGTCATTCGGATGGAAGGAGTCATGGTACAACACCACCTTCCACGGAAGTGAGAATGGTGGAAATAGTCAGCTTCCTTGAAGGGATGATAATGAGCATAGTCTCCCTTCGGCATAAGACCTATACATCATGCTCCACTGCATCATGCAGTAGACCATGCATATGCACTGCAATGTGATGAGGAGTAGTAGTGAGCCGCAAACCAGACCGCTCCACAGGCCACTGAGGCCTGGGTTCATACAACTCATGAACCCGAATCTCTTCCGTATTAATTCAGGTCGACTACAATAGGTTGACGCCGAAGTTCTAGCACAGGGAACTCTGGCAGGCACGCTGCATATGCAGTAATTTAGGACCAAGTCAGAATTAATGACTCGGCGCCCATGGAATAGGATCTGTAGCAAAATCAAATAACGTCTCATGCATTGGATTGCATAACGGAGGAAAAACTGGCAGCTCGGCAACTTGGTAGTATATAATTGGAGTTGTGCCCACTTATTGGGACACACACAATACAGAAAGAAAAGAGAGAATAATAAACTCATTAACAAGCAATCAACATATCTGCTATAAATCTAAGTATGACTACCAACAATGATATCACCAGACCCAATACGATCCAAGGCGACGTTGGCGAATTGAATTTCCCACGTCAAGATAATAATATGCGTTGCAACAATTAGAATCACCTGCTAATGATTGGCCAGTCTCTGGCATCATTCTGAACACGAGTCATCCTTGACTATCTCTTTAGTTGTTGACCATCAAAGGCATTGCCATGACACAACTTCCTTCTTCCAATCACGTGAGCCATACGGCAAAGTGAGATGCGTCTCTACTAATTTTGAAGCGAGACAGTAGTAAATGAGCATGAGAACACCAAAATTTTCAACAGTTTTGGTGCGTGAAGCTCTATTTTGGTAAACAATGTTTTTTTCGAACGTCTTTGACGAGTACAAAAGTATGGCCCTGGGAAATTAAGTGTGGGAGAAGAAAAGGTCGGGCCAAATCGTCAATGACGCGAAATGTCAATGAACCACCTAATTGCAAGTCGTAACTAAAATAGTCAAGCAGTCTAGAGTTTTATGCAAGACATAGCTGTTGCCAGATAGCTTAATATCCGGGTTCGACATAATAGGACGTAACATCACCCACTAAGGATTCTGGTTGATGTACAACCACCCGCCTTGATAGACCTGGAGCGACCAATATTTGGGTCTAATAGCTCCTCGTGCAATCGTCTCTGCCTTACACGGTCTACTGCATTAGCAGTGGAGCATTTAGGGCTTATGCATGAGTAATGACGGATGCTCAGCATTACTCGGGCAGATATGTTTCACTTCTTTGGAAAGCTGGGCGTGCAACCTCAGGAATCACCGACATACGGGCGTGACTAACTGGCTTTATGGTATAAAGCTACAATCGAAATCATTTTTACTCACGTCATTGTCGTCATATTATTTGACAAACCGGTTTCTAAGGGGAGACGTAAGTGGATAAATATCTTTAAGCAGCACGATCTGGTTATGATTAATAATTTCAGAGGTGATTGAAGATCTATTTGATTCAATTAGCCAAGGCGTCGTTAAATCCATATACAGAAGCCATTATTCAATAAAAAAATAGCTTCTCCTTGTGGAAGCCATTATAAATGATAATTACTTCTCGGTTTCCCCCATCTGGTGTTATCACAAATTCTTCTTGAGATCGCAGAGGGACCACTTGGCTTCTTCATCAAAGAACTTTGACGAAATGTGCCATATGCGTTCAACAACAATCCTAAACTGATTTATGGCGTCGGCACTAAAGTATCACTTGCCTTCCGAGACAAAAACAATAAGAAGACGCGTCAAGATTAAGGAGACTCAAGTACTGCTCTCAACTTGAAATCAAGATGTGGTGTCTTCCATAATGCTTGTTTTCAATACCATCTCGTTTCATGGACCTTGATCCCGATTTCGAGAGAGAAATTTCGTATTGATCTAAAAATGCCAGATGAGACTGAAAGTAATCGTCAATCAGCAGCCTGCAGTTTAAGAAGACTCGTGTTTTTCTTGTAAAATCACAATCATTAAGGTGGCAGCTTTTGTGTTGAGACAACTTCCATTTCACATTGAAACATTTCAGTGGTCCGATACAGTGGTTTCTTACCTTCTGTATCATTATAGAAAGTAGTTGGGGTGGTTGCACAAGTCCCAACGCGAGCTTTAGGCGCTCTCCGGATGTTTGAGATACGGCATTTCAAAAAATAGGTACGCATGCTCTCTCTAAAGAAAGGCCCATCGAGTACAATGTTTGGGAATTCTTGAAAGTCTTTAACGAGTCCCTCTGTAACAGTCGTATTTCTGTTAGCAGCTCGCTACCGAATGCCAACCGTCAGCTGAGGAAACTCGAATCATATCACCTAATAGAGACAGAAAACTTCTAATCGGGATTAACGCCAAAGGTCAGCGACAACAGAGTATAAATGCTGGGCCTGCTGCTATCGAAAAGAGACAATGAAAACTAAACCAGTAAATAAATGTAAGGATGGCACACGATGATGAGATAGAGCTAGAAGGGCTAACTCCCCACGAGCAGCCTTTAGAAGAGGAAAAGGAGCCATCTTCAAGCATGCCTATGGCCCTGATGAACTTCATCAACAGTATTGTTGGGGCTGGCGTTGTGGGACAGCCGTATGCTTTCAAGAACTGTGGGATTCTGGCCGGCACCCTCCTACTGATCATGCTGGCTATCATCATCGACTGGACGCTTAGACTCATTGTAATAAACTCTCGACTCTCCGGAAAGAGAACGTTCCAAGACACAGCATTCTACTGCTTTGGTAACCCAGGCAGATGGATTATGCTCATAGCTCAAGCATCCTTCGCGTACGGGGGAGCCATGGCCTTTTGCGTCATTATAGGCGATAGCATTCCGCATGTATTAAAATCTCTTTTTGGGACCCCTAACAAGTTTTTGGAGTTTTTGTTCTCCAGAAACATTGTTATTGTTCTTTGTACAGCATGCGTCTCTTTCCCATTGTCGCTAAGTAGGGATATTTCGAAACTTGCCAAAGCGTCGGCATTTGCCATTTTCGGCATGACGTTTATCATAGGTATTGTGGTGATTCGTGGCTGGTTTCTGCCCATGGATCAAAAGGGAACTCTGTACACCAGCGATTTTTTGATAAAGGGGAACTTTTTCCAAGGAATTAGCGTTATATCATTCGCATTGGTTTGCCATCACAATACTCTATTCATATACAGGTCCATGGAACGACCCACTTTAGAGAGATTCTCCAAACTCACACATATTGCATGTCTAGTGTCTGTGCTTGCCTGCGGTCTATTGGGAATTTCAGGGTTTCTCACCTTTAAAAGCAATACAAAGGGGAATGTGCTGAACAACTTTCCTCCTAACGACCTGGCAGCCAATTTTGCCCGGCTGTTTTTTGGACTGAACATGCTTACAACTTTCCCTCTTGAGATTTTTGTCGTGCGAGATGTCATATCTGATTTTCTCGTAAAGGAAGGGGAAAAGCTATCCAAAAATGCTCATTTGGGTATCACGTCATTCCTTGTGTTCTCGTCCATGGCCGTTTCGCTGTTCACCTGCAACTTGGGCATAATCTTAGAACTAGTGGGGGCAACCTCAGCTTCCATCATGGCCTTTGTAATGCCTCCTGCATGCTTTCTAACACTTCTACAGCCAGAAGAGAAAACTCTCATACAAAAGGTGAGATGCTATGGCTGTGTTGGATTCGGGTTAGTGGTGATGGCGGTGTCTTCTACTTTGACTATCTTGTCAGCGATCAAAGGAGGGAACGAGAATCATTGTGTGGAGTAGTTGTATTTATATAGAGCTTTGAGGCATCTTGGTGCACATTTTTTTTTTCCTCTCTAAGAACACCATCCAGCGGAGGATTGATAACAAGATGACGAGTAATTACCAGCATATACTGCAAGGCGATAAAGAGTGAGATAATCCACACTCTCATAACTAACGTAACACTTCTCAGAGTCGAGCAAAAATATTCTCCGTCGCAATACAAGTTCGAATGATTCAACTCAATTCTTTGGCATCATCGGTTTATCATCTTAACACTTGGGCTTTGGTTGGATACTTCCTTCGATTCTGGTCATCAAACATGTGTCATGATCTCAGCTTTCAATGAAGATGGACTAAAAGGACATGAAGGCCCAAAGATGCATCAAGGATGATGGGATGCAATTTCCGCAAAAAAGGGTTCTTGAATCGACTTCAATGATCCATATTGCCTGTAGATTCAGACTGTAGAGAAAACAACCTGACTCGCGTCTGTTGCCCATCAAGCCTTTTATGGCACCAAAGTGCAGTATTGAAACGGCCGGAAGTCATTAGCTCATTCACTCAAGTCATCATCATCGTCAATGACCCGCTTTCTCTTTCGTGACGGACCGAGCTCCTTTTTTGCCGTTTCAATCTCCTTCGAAAGATGCGGATTTCGTTTTTGCAAACTCTCCCACGACATGCCGATCAGCTCTGCCGCCTGCTCGCTGGTAAGAGGTTTACCTTGGTTGATCTCAAGAAATTGGCGCAGACGATCTTCTTTTGCCCAAAAGAGTTCATCTTCCGATTCAGAGTCGTCAACGTACTTGGACGATTTCGGTGCCGCTTTCAAAACAGGGGCTTTGGGGCTTGTAATGACCCTCTTTGACCTGTGTTGAGAAGTTTTAGGAAGTTTGCGCACCCTGGGAGTTGATCCATCCAAGGTTTCCTCTCTAAAAGTTTCTCCAGTGGGAGATTCTTGTTCCAGAAAGTTGTCAAAATTTTCTTCAACGTCTTCTTCATCTGCTGTTTTCAGGTAATACCCAGCGCTGCGGCCATTCACGTCTTCAAATGGCTCTGTAGCGCACTTTTTCACCATCTCGACATCCACAGTGTCGTCACCCTTTAGAAAACAGTCATCGTCAGGGTATTGCGGAACATGGAACCCACACAGTTGGAGCACAAGCCGCACCTCTGGATCAGTCACAAGCCATCTGCGTTGTTGCTCGGTACTGGCAAAGATGGTGCGCTTTTCGAGTTGACTTATCAGCCATTCTAGCGAGTCGGAGCCACCCTTGTCTATAAGAGCCGCCACGGCTATGGCCATTTGACGTTCAGAGGAGAAATCCTGAACAAAAGTCAACTCTTTGGCCACAGAAAGATGCGCAGGCTCCTTGGTCACCATTTCGCCTGATTCCAGGAAATAGCAGTGCTCCCTGTTGGTAGAAAGAGCTGCAAGTTCGGTAAAGAGCGAGTTCACCAGCGACGCCTTCTGCATGAACACTTTCATATAGTACTTGGTGAACGAGTCCCAACCGTCATGGTGACCTGTGCTAGTAATCTGGCGAAGCAGAAACATGAAATCTAAACGAAAGAGTGGCGTATGGCACTGACACTTGATGAAAACGCGGTGAAAGTATTGGAGACACCTTTTGATGTATACATCGTCCACCTCTTGGTGCTTTGAAAGGAGAACCACAAATGAATCGATGATGCTGTCGTGGAGAAACTTTTTTTCAACTTTTTTGAAATCCAGTGCCCTGGCCGAAGGGTCGTAGTCTTCGGATTCGGAATCGCTTTGGTGTTGGGACACTCTTTTTCTTCTTCTTTTTGATCTCACATAAAGAGCCACGTTTGACTTCTTGGAAAAATTCTCCAGAGTCTTTAGCACAACATGACAGAGATCTGCGCTTGCAAAAAGGTAGTTGTTACTTATCTTGTGGGCGTTATGACAAAGATGCGCCACCATGAGGAGGGTTTCCTCATTTTCGAATAGCGTTCGAATTATCCCCCCACCCACGGTGGAAAACTCTTCGTCCTGCGAGTCCATCATACCATTTGCCGTCAGCAAGAGCTCTTTCAAAGCGATGCTCAAGATGTAAACCATTTTCCATTCTTTTTGGTCCAGAAACTCACGCGTGTTCCTGATAACCATTACATAAGTGACCTCGCTAAGTGCAGAGGCTAAAAATCCAAAATCGGACATGCCACACTCTCTGTAAAAGCGCAAAAACCATGAAACAGTTATGAAAAACTGTTCCAGCGTTTCGTGATTAGCATCCTCTAGCTGTTTTTGAACGGTGCCAATGAGCGGGTTGAACCCGTACTCCACAAAGTCCATGGAAAATTTATGGAAAATCGGCCTAGCTGAGCTACTGAGACGCTGCTTTGGCTTATGGAAGAACAGCTTGGTTGATAGCGCCGGCGGGGTCCATTTCTTCAAATCGTCAAACTTGGCAAATGGGTCTTTGCTCAAGTCTGTCTGTCCAGAGAGGGTGATACTGGTATTTTTATCGGTCGGTACAGATACGAGGGTACCAAAGTTTGAATGTCGAGATCCAGCATGTACTTTGCGCTTGATCTTGCCCTCTTTGGCTAGTAAATTGCCCAAAGAAGTTGACTTTTTGACGTCTGCATACTCCACATCTTCCACAAGACGGAAAACCACTTCAAGACAGCTTTCGGCTAACACACGGGTATTATAGTCTATGTGAGCACATATCGTCTGCAGAAAATGTAGCACCTTGTTTCTATCGAAAACAATAATCACAGTGCTCATAGAGATTTCTTCCAAGCTCACGTTGGGTGGCATGTTGTTGCCCAATTCATATTTGGCGGGTCTCTTTTTCGAGATGGTTTGACTTGCGGGGTTTATACCCACAATGTTTGAAAAAAAAGTTATACAAAGCTTCAGAATCGTCATATCTCTGGCAGATCTCTCGGACGGAGTTATTTTCAAAACTGGGACAGCCAGACGAAGTACAGCTTTGAGCACTAGTCCACCTTTATAATTGAGAACATGCGCTTTATACGATACTTGAGATTTTTTCAGCCTTGAGTACACGTCCAGTTTCGCCATTGAAGGTTTCTCTGTGTTGAGGTTGAGTGGTTTGGTGAGAGCCACAAGGAGTTCCAATGCACCCAAACACATCATATTCATGTAGTTGGCATTGCGAACCTGCTTACTGACAGATTGCTCTTCCCATTGAGCCAAAATCACACAAAGATCATTTTTTAGCAGCTCGCAATCGGCGCACGCAGACATCACGTCCCACGAGTCTGCCCTATCGTCTACCGTCCGTATCCACCTTTTGATATCTTTTAAGCAGCTCAAAGCATCGATCCCCAATCGATAAATCTGTGCCTCGTGGTCAAATCCACCGAGCGCACTACATAGAATCGAGATATGGGCCTTGAGGATTCTCTCGGTGGAGGAGATGTCTGGCGAAAACGATGTGGCAACTTCTAGAATCCGGTCTTGATTCATAACGCGACGCGTTCCCATCCGTACACCAATGAGGTGAGTATATTGTGAATGATAGATTTTCTGGCTCAAACTATTTGATGTCGTTTGTATGGGGGTTATTTGAAAGAGGTTTAAAATTCTTGAGCAAGAGACCACCTCTCCTGGTAATGAAAAAGGCGGTTGTTTACCGTGTAATGTAACGTCTTCATTCTGTCCTTTTGAAAAGGGTAGTCTTACTTCTGGCTCAACCTTTACACGATTTTTGCGAGGTGTCAAGATCTATCTCAGTTTACCGTTTCGTCAGAGAGAAGTTGCTCATAGTCAACGGGGCTGGACCGATTTACTACTTGCCATAATACAACTCTGCTGCTGTTTCTCTCAAGCTTTGATGCTCCCATTGCACTCACCTCTTTGTAACGGAAAGTTTTCGAAGCATCCGAGGTAGACCCTTGTCGAACTTGTTCTGAATTGAGAATCAGAAGGAACGGAAAGCTCTCGGGGCAACTCTAGATGCTCAAGGTAAATTGTCCCATTATTAAGGGTCAATGGACCGCCACGAAACAGAGGAGGTTCACGAGACGAAAAGTCCTGTCAGACAATTTTTTTCCTTTGCTCACGACGATCCAGGTCCTCAATATGAAGATAGGGTGAACGCCTTCTGGCATTGCCATTCTCTTTCAACTATTCAGTAGTGTGAGGGCAAGATTGTGGCATCTTTTGCATGATGCTGCGGTGACATCGATTCACCACTGTTGATCAAAGTATACTTGACTGGAGCAGAGCAGACTGAAGTCTCTTGGCAGAATGTCGAGAAATGAGGCTCGTGTCAAGCTGGGCTCACCTGAGCTAGGTGCGTTCAATCAACTTGAGTGCCACCCTTTTTCAATTATCAGCGAGAAAACAAGTGTTCATCTGTAGCCGTCGAACCAGAAAATCATGGCTTGAGGTTGGTGAAATTTTCAGATCCGCGTTAAATTCAGAAAATTTGTGGGTTTAATTTTCTCCGCAGCAGCGCTTTCAAAGGCCCGACCACTGCATTGTCATCTCAGGGAGAAGGCGCATCAATCGCACGCTTGACATGGAAGTTCACCGAGATGTGTATACGAATACCCGAAAACCGAATGGTCGGAGACATTCTCGAAACGGTAGTTGAAAAACAGGGAAGAACCAGCGTGGATGTGTGATGGAGAGCTAAATTGTCACCTTCTCCTGAGCCTGGCTATGAACATTTGAATAGAAGCATATAACAGAAAGCCAAAAGCCGATTGATAACACTGAGAGAAGTGCGTGGGTAATTTACGAAGCATTTCGCAGCCCCTGTACAGCACTCTTCAGATCTTATAAGTGTCGGATTATCAACCAAAACCGGAAAACAATGTGATGCAAGTTTGGAAAAAGAAAACATGGTCATGCCTTTTCTGAAGAAGAAACGTTAATCATGACTAGTGTTCCCCCACATCAATCGGTATATAAAAGAGGCCACAAACCTCAACTATGTAGCAGCTTTAGGAAGATCAAAAGCCTTACATTGTCAAACATAAGTGGACGTTATTACTATCGATTACTGGACATTCTAAGAGAACAATCGAGACTAAGAATGAATCACCCTGCCAAAGTTGCTCAACCTGGCAATGATGCTACGGCCGAAGCTCCTAGACCTCCGCACTATCGACAATAAGCTCCTAAATTTACCGCTCGTCGTAACCAAGGGGCCGATACATCAGACTTCCGAGGAAATCGTTTGACGAAGCTACTCACGTACGCCACGCTTCCCGTTTTGACAATTTTTCATGCAAATGGCAATGAGCTGATGAGCTAAAATAGTTGATGGATCTGCTCTTTGTTCTATCGTCAATTCACGAGTTATCGCTGAAAGGCAACGGTGATCACAGAAACCCACAAGCATTCCCTCGGCCCATGGTGACTGTATGCTATGCTAACGCAACGTTTCGTGACGTGATCTGAATAGAAAAGTCGTCAGTGTGCATGAAAGCTTTGCAGAATGAGTATTTTCCCTAATTGATTCATCGAGATTAAAGATTGTTGAGCCAAGTAGACCTAACTTCCACGTTAGTCGCCCTTGACCTATCCAGGTCCCCGCGGTCTACTAACCCAATCTCATAGTAGCAAACCAGTCAACTAAATGGCCCCTTGCGGTAGTCTCATAAACCTCGGCTCATCTCTTGTAAAGCGTTACAGGAAGACCCTTCTACAATGTATGCACGGTCATGCACGTCCAAGTTACAAAAACCCTTGAAATGCAGGGATGCGCAGAGATAAGCAATATGGGACAAAGCGCTTCTCGGAACGGTGAAGACGCCGGAATCAGTAGGGTAGGACATAAAATCATGAGTAAAATCAAGAGAAGTGTCTCTTCGTCGGAACCATCAAGTCATGAGACCGCACAAGAGCGGAGAGCAGGAATCCGCGAGGAACAAATAGCCAGAGTAACAGCTGAAGTAGCGTACCGGGAGATCAGTCAAATCTTTGCTCTTAGCCGCATGATGCGGGAGATCTCAATGAGAGTGGTATTGGGGTTTCTGGCAAACAAAGAAGGGCTAACTAACGAAGTGATCAATGAAGGTGAAAGAGTCGATACTCAATTACTGCGCTCTTTGGACGATAGAAACTTTGGCCACTTTATTTCGGGCATGCAAGACAATAGTCTGTTGCTGCGGGAGGTTGGACTGCAAATTGTGCAGAATAGAGAGGGAGCTTTTACTTTCTTTCGTGCCTTTCGCTTTGATGCAGCTTGTACCCCGCGTGTGCATAATAACAAGATTCCCGTAATGATTCTGGGGCTAGTTAGTGGGAGCACTCGTATTGGGGAAGCACGGTCATGGCTCATGCTTCAAATAGTGAGGTATTACGATTCAGCGGACCCTGTTCTGTCGACTATTCCCAATTTTGTTCAACATCTTGCCAATAGGGCAGTGAATATCTCCCAACTTCCCTACGTGCTGACGGGGAGCGATCTGGATGAAAGTCTAGAGACCAGGATCTTGAGACCCGAAGTTTTCTGTTCTTCAAAAGTACAGAGTGGTGTCTTGCAGAAATGCAATCACTTGCTATACGTTGTTCGGTTCAAATGTGAGCCGAGTTTCTCTACCAAAATCGTCAATGAGGGAGACAGCTGTCCCATTTGTTTAGTTGACTATGTAGAGGGCGATTTGGCTAGGGAGCTACCTTTTTGCAACCACTGGTTTCACCAGGCGTGTATCGACCAATGGCTCACCAAGAGCAGCAATACCTGTCCTATATGCAGAGGGTGCGGGCTGGCTTAGCATTTTCTTTTCTAATTGTATGTACTGTGGTAATGAATGATGTTTTGTGAGGCGGTGCCATTTTCAGGGCTGGGTGAAAGTGAGGATGGGGCATTCCGTTTTGTCAGAAGAAATATGAGGCAAGTGGATGAGTCTGGATGGGATTTAGTGGTAATTCTGTTCAAGGAGTCGACTGAAGATTAGACTTTATTCAGCTTTTTTCAGCTGATTGTAGACTGGGTTCCTCAAATGACCTCAAGAACAAAGTGGTGCAATTTTTTGAAAGCTGGGTAGACAATATCGAACAATGCTCGTAAAGGTTGGTTGTTTGAACAGATTGGAAAGACCTCTTTACTAAGTGAAAGGCACGTTTTCTTCATTTCCAGACAGAGGGATTGAGATTAATACAGCAACGCTGAGCAAAAGGCTCTACTGGAAGCACATTGTCGAACCTATCCTCTACCCATCCGGTTGCTATAATGATGGCTGAAATTCCGATTACGGGGCATGGAAGGTGAACCTCCATCGGGTCAATTGGTTCTGGTGCGTGAAGCAGGATTTAATAGGTATTAGTTGAGGCTCTCAAAGAGGCTGTCTTGAGTAATTTGAAAAAATTTTGAGAGCCCCTGGGGCTTCTGAATGAATATTCAGGATGACACGTCTACTTCATTGACCAACTAGCTTCCAAAAAACAATGCTAGTCACTGCTCCCTTAGCCATACTTTGCACATACGACTTTGCAGCCAATTTAATTACAGGGGTTGTACTCCACACCAAAAGTACCATTTTGGAATGTCTATTTACCCATGGGGCACCAAACCGGCGTTGCCCTGTTCATTCGTTACGCTGATAGTTATACTTTTTGGAAGTCTTGCGCTTGCATTTTATTCACAATCGTATGCTATTGGATACCGCTCATCAAACTGCCATGATCGATCGTTGGATCTCTTCCTTGACCAATGGGGATCAGATGAGCAGCGCATCTCTACAACCGGGCACCCATCAAACCAAATAAATCCATGGAAATACTTGAAGCATCGACTGTATTATTTAAATTGAAACAAATGGTCTTTGACTGACTTTGTCACGTTTATGTGGTTGAGGAGCCTTTCCCCCAATGAGAAAAAAAGGAAACTTGAGCAACAAGTATAGTTTACAGTGCCAATAAGAAACCTTCATCTACGAGGGCAGCGAAGAGTTGTCGAGTGATAACTTTGTTGGCATAGGTGCTGCAAGTCTCTGAAACATGCTGAAATAAGCAATCATTCCATCTTCTACTCTAAAGAGGCTCGCTTTGCCTTAGTCTATGTCTAGCTGATATGGTTATAGATGCGTTATAATCTGCGCGATATTTAGATTGAACGTTTATACACCCCCCGCTTCAAATATACGGAATGCTCTGTTATTGATCTTGCTCTTCTCCAGTAAATGTGCCAGAGAGGTCTTCGATAGAAACTTATTGACAGGATGCAATGGTCACTCCCGTACACCATATATGTCTCAATTCTTTTTGCACGCTCTCAACTCACGCTTCGTTACAAAAATACACTGATATCATCACTCCTCCGGCTCCAGAGCACCATCTTCTTTGACCCTAAGTGCTAGTGTTGAAAGACAAGAGGACCCCTCATAAAGTCGTGTGTGAACAAAAAAGACTTACGCGTCTTAGACGCGTTTTAAGGGGAGCGCACCTGCATATATATATAGTGCGGTAGGGTTCCTCTTTTTGTGCTACATCATTCTTACAAGTCACATTCGCTCCTTTGCTCCTTTATGTGTATTTTTACATCAAAAGTCATAACATAAATACGCACCTCATCAAACAAACACAAACAGAATGTTCGGTCCACCAAAAGTCAAGCCAAGAGCCTATCCGCTTGTTCTGGAAACAAGGGAAAAATCCACCACTCAAATGCTCCTTTCGGAGTACACAGCTTCGCATTTGATAACCGCCTCTTTGCAGGAAACAGCTAGCTGGCCCAACCCAAAATTGATCGATTTGCAGCCCGAAGTGCAATGGCACATGAGACCATACCTTTTGGATTTTATCATTGAAATACACTCGGCTTTTAGGTTGAAATCTCAAACCCTCTTTCTATGTATGAACATCCTTGACCGGTATTGCGCAAAGAGAATTGTATATAAACAACACTACCAATTGGTCGGTTGCACCGCTTTGTGGATAGCGGCCAAGTACGAAGACAAAAAATCTAGGGTCCCCACTTTACACGAGCTGTGCGTAATGTGCAGAAAAGTGTATGACGAAGCCATGTTCAAAGAGATGGAAATCCATCTTCTAGATACTTTAGACTGGAACCTTGGCCATTCTACCATGGAGGACTGTCTTCATCTTTGCATAAGCGATCGCATAAACGACCACTCGCTAGTTAGTGCTTTATTGGCCGTTTCGAGATTCCTTGCAGAACTCACTTTATACCGCAAAGAGTACATGTTCTTCCCGGCTTCTCTTATATCGGTGACGTGCTATCTTATATCATGTTCTATGCTCGACCACTCGGAAAAGCTTGTTAATGATATTTGCATTTTTGAAAGGGGAAACGTTAGCGTGAAAGACGAAAATGATCCTCCAAAAGTGGATTTCCCGCCTTTTCTCAATGGGTTCCAGGGCGAGGAGACCATAAACCAGATGAAGTGCATTGCGTGGCTCATTTTAAGAGATCTGGCTTCTCCCTCGGAGATTTTGTCCAGAAAATATAAGCCTCTCGGAGTGATTACAGTGGTACAACAATTTCTGCAAAAGAATCCAGCTCTGGAACCCGTTTCCAAAAATATCG
This sequence comes from Citeromyces hawaiiensis, assembly GCA_030567395.1. Taxonomy (NCBI): domain Eukaryota; kingdom Fungi; phylum Ascomycota; class Pichiomycetes; order Pichiales; family Pichiaceae; genus Citeromyces; species Citeromyces hawaiiensis. The sequence continues at coordinate 99,114 of JAJLSF010000294.1, forward strand.
CCTCTCTGGACATAGAGTCTGTGCTGAAAGATCTTGGATCCTTTAATTTCCAAAATCCATCGCTCTCTCAGTCGGCAAACTTCTTATTAAGCCTCACAGTGGTGCCCACTTCTCCTATTTCTCAGAGTGTGGGCTACTTCAGCTCCTCTCCGCCTCCCTTGACGCCTTCGTCTGCCACGTCAACAGTGGGGGTCAAAACACCAACCGCCTTCCGCTCTCCCTGTGCGGACCGCATTTCCCAAAAGGGAACAACTATAGATTTACGGCGTTATGAATTGCATTAATAAATTGCTAATTATTACTGAGACTGTAGTTTAGTTTCATCCATATAAATCAAGCTGCACATCCATTGGTGTAAGCTCTCCTAAGCGAAGGAACCTCACCTGCTCTTCTTCTCGTCAAACGAACCGGTACTGGGAGAACGAAGCTTGTGCGATAACGTAAAATGCATCCTCTTCATGATTGTGTCGCCGTTGGGGGAATCGGGAGGCTGTTCGGTCTCGATTTCTCTCGTAAACACCACATATATCAAAAGACACACAATCAGCATAGTGTTGAAAAGGGCAAGCCGTTTCTGAAAGGAAATCTCTGCTGAAACATTAGAAACGGCATACACAGACTCCTTTATGAAGGCATCATGTTTAACTCTCTGTGCCTGCAGTGCCTGGTTCCCCTCTGCTTCAAAATAACGATATAGCTCACCAAGAGAGCGCAGCTGAGAATTCATGGTGGCATTGAAAGCGGTTGCCATGGCATCGAACTTGTTTTGCTGTCGAGCTTCCATCTTCATAAATGCCTCAGACAAGAGCTTGCTCTGTTCCTCGATATACAAAAGAGATAAAGTTGCGTTAGACTCAAGTAAACTGAGTCTCTTGACGATGTTTTTATAGATGGAATCTTGAGCGGCTGGCTCTTCCTTTTTGGAGATGGGGCTCTCGAAGCAATACTCTTCCTGTTTTAGTCTGTTTTTGAACTCTTCCATCTCTATTGTAGGAAGCAGTACAGAACACTCGCGGTTTAAAGTGTCGAGTTCCTCTTTGGAAAACGGCGTGATGGTTTCGTTTTTACGCTCGTCTTTTATATCATCCATCATCGTCTTGCCATGAACCCGAATAATCGAAAGAGGGCAATAATACTCCTTGTCATATACCGATAGCACCTCCACTTTGAGAAACTTTGCCCATATGAGCGGATTTTTCACCTCGAACGTCTGTGCGGTCCGTATATTGGCCGCCTCAAACTCGCCAAGCACTTTCCAGCTACCAGCAGGAAATCTATCAGCGACGGAGAACCTGACGGATTTGAACATTGACGAGAAGAACTCAAAATTCGCTAAAACTACACTGTCAACCAAGATGTCCTGACACAATTCTATAATGATGAATTTTTCGTCGGCAGAGCACTTGTTTAGCAAGTACGAGTCCTTATTTTCGTTCAATAAAGCCGAAGCCCCTTTAGCTTCGCTGTTGGTCTTTACTATTGTAGCAGCACAATCATAAGATGCATAGTTTACTCTTTTTACAACCTCAGGCTCATCTGACGACGACTGGAACAGTTCAACATTAATTTCCATCTCGCCCATCTGAGATGGGATTTCCGAGTCTATCTTGGGCTGCGTTTCGGTTTTACGTTTTTTCCATTCCTCAAACGAAAGGAATTGCGTGTTGTTAGACGAGTCCTCTTCGGTGCTGTTCAAGCTCTCGGCAAGCTCAGATATCTCTGCAGCGATACACTGAACCAGCAGAGCTATCACTAAAGCCCATCTCATGAGTCGGTGGTGAGTAGAAAGGGAAGATGAACTTATAGATGCAGGTGTCTGGATGTGACGAAAAGAGGTTTTAAATCTATTTTGGCTTAACTATTGACATTTAGATGAAATGAAAGTACAGCCATTCAGTTGAAACCACACCAGTGGCTTTGGCCAAACTATAAATGCTCAAGATCTGTTCATTTTGAGGTCAATGGAACATCTCGAAAGGATGTCCACAATGTGCCTGACCATGACAATTTAGTCTTCAGCTCCTGGTCTCTCTCCACACAATCTGGGCCGTAAATATCAGGCAAAACTCTTTAGCTCCCGCGCCGTTCTCATTGATTTTCAATGGGGTGACAGATAAATTGGCGGAAACGATATATTTTGCCTGATTCTGCTGTGAATTTGTATGAAGTACTTATAATATCTAAAGACATTACTTTACGAGCCACCTTTTGGGAATATCGGCAGCTTTTCACAGAAAGATGTTGCAAAAAGTCTGTAGAGCTATTTTTACGCCTCCTCTTGCCATGTGTAGACGAAACGATCCGAAGCGAAAAAACAATGCTTCTTCTGTTGGGTTCGTTTCCGAAAACGGTCGACAAGTTTTTGGGCCCCCCTTTTTTCCTTTCCCCCCCTTCTCCTCCTGTTAGCGTCAGATACTTAATCTTATTTTCCACAGCAGTGCTGTATTACCAATCAGATAGAGCCTACTACAAACTGTGCATGCTCGAAACCTCAAGGGTTGATAGAGGTGCTGGATGGATCGCTTGATTTGAAAGAGCATTTGCTACACCACTATCGTTCACGCACCGACAAACCGGGAATCTTCAAGATCTTGGTCTGAAGTTTGTGGAAAACGAACCCAAAAGGGCGATCCAATTTGGAGCCAAATCCGCCAAGCTTGAAGTGGGGTCGAGAAGAATGAAGGGAACCGATCGGCTGTAGTTTGGGATGGCGACACATCTTTGGAGCGAATAATGTCGTAACTAGAACATTCACTTGGGTGCATTTGGAGTCACACGATGATTTACACAAGTTGGCGAGGAGTTCGGGCAGGATAACTAGCAACTTTTACCTGTGTGAGGCATCGCTGAGACGACCGGTTTCATAGAAATATTTCAATCATGTGATTTTATTGCGGAGGCCCAGGTGAGAAAAGCGAAGATGCCGCATTAAAAGCAACCGGCATAAATGACAAATATTCTAGAGGGGGCATAGTCAAATCAGTGATAAAGAGAAAAAGGAAGCCATTTGCGGACCGGTGAAAATTGAAGAGGTGTTATTGACAACTCCACCTTCGCGGAAGGAGAGTGATACAATCAAAGAATACCTGTTGACACTTTCTGATAGGCAGACCAAAATAGAAGGCATCACAGCCAAGACGTTCCACAGACGATATGCGGCTAAATACCTTACAGTATGGAATAAGCCTATTATCCCCAACTGGCTCTCACATCGAGAAGCCCAACCACAGTGGGGGAAAATGTGGAAACGGCTATCTTCTATTCATCGTTTACTACCAGGCACTTTGGAAATGCTTCACGTCACTCCACTAGGATTCATGCAAAGTATAATGAAAACGCGATGCGTCTCAACGCAGCGGATAAACCGTTTGCAAAGAACGAAATGTGTAGCCTATGTTTGGTGGAAAAGGAAAGTTTTACCCACATCTTCGAAGGATGTAGGATCGCCCAGCAAATATGGAAAACAATATCGACCGACAAAACAAGGGAAATAACAATAGCTAGAATAACCGATATCACTCAAATGGACATAGACTCTCTCTATGTTCATGACCTCTTTCTATATGTGGTGCATTACCTGAGAACAAAACGACGATATGGGAACAACATTCCAGAAAGTTGAACGGAGAGTCAATGGATAGAGGCAGGAAGTAAGGCGATGAGACATGCTCCATGCTTTCAAAACCGGACATATCTAAAAGAGGTCAAACAAACACAGTAAGATTTACATAAAAATGACGAGATCAATTTCTACATGAGAGGAACAGGAAAACTCTCAAAGAACAGAAATGACGAAAGGCGAACAGAATATAAAGTAGGTTAAATTTGTAATTTAATGAAACTTTTAAGTGAAGAGAAAAAAAAAAGCGTTAAACCATATGTATAGAGATATATAGGGCTTAAAGGCATTAATTCTGATAAGTCATACGTGTAAGCCTATGATGGAATAGGTTTTCAGAAAAGCCTCGATGTTACTAGATGCTTAGAGCTCATGGCTCTGATCGCGGGCCTGAAGGTCAGATGGTTGTTGGCATATTCGAAAAAGGCGAGATGAATGAAGAGAATGCATTTGTGTCTTTTGAATGGTCTTGCGTAAGGGAGAAAAAAGACAGAGGAGAAGCGCTTGTGAGAATAACTCTGTAGCTTAAAACATTTGTACGAAAAACTTGCAAAATCTTTCTATGGATATAGCTCAAAAAAACGACAAGATTATAGTCCAAAACTGGTGAGAAAGGGGAATTATCCGCAGTATGCATTGATGCTTCCGCACTCGGTATCGACTTTATTCGGCTGATCCGAAGGAGAGGGTGTATGCTGGGAAGAGACAGCATCAGAGGAGGATGACTATTTTCTTTCTCAAGAAAGGGCAATGGCTAAGAAAATTGCAGACGGAACCGGGGCTGGTTAGGAGATTTGAAAAAGACCAAGAAATGATGTATTATGTATGATCTATTTTGTCACGGGAGGACCCTTATGGGATCTTCGATGTAACCTGATCTAATCGGGACAGAATGAGAAATGAATCCATTTCTTCCTATCGAGAACATCAGAATCAAGTCTAAGCAAGTCGAATACTTGTAAGGGTCACCAGATCCGAGGTACTGACCAAAGTTGAATGGTTTCAAGTCTCATCAGTATAAATCTGATATGAAAATCGATCTTTAAGTAGAAAATATAATCTTTTGAAGGTAAATGCTATGTGTACGTATTTTTTTGTACCTTCTTTCCAAAACATGCATAAACGTGCATCATTTTTGATCTTAGATCCAGGGAGATCTGATCTGATCTAGATTCCGCTTGATCTTTTTCCAGAACGCTGGTCTAGATCCGGATCGGGTGACTCTCCCACAGTTAAATCATGATCCAAAACAACATGTGCCACGAGTATCATACACCCACCAACATATGTCCCGCTGTGAGCTTGAAATCCTGTAGAAAGTCATATACATGTGCATCCAGCTGACTTAGAGTGCCCCCTCAACATCACGAGAACTTTTGTACTTGAATCGCACCATATACTCGAAAGGATCCGAGGAGACCTGAAGCAGCTTGTCATTTTTCGAGAATCTCACATATCGAAGCGAGGACTCAGCAGCTCTTGTCACTTGGACTTTTAGCTTTGGGTTTGCCAAGGAGGAGGACTCGGGAGGTGCAACCGATTGCTCCCTCACCTCCTCCTTCACATCCTCCTCCTCCACATTCTTCTTCACCTCCTCTTTCACCTCCTTGTCCTGGTGGTTCTCCGGTGATTTTTCCAGCGGGCCAGCCACATTCTCCTTGTCGTCTGACGGCTCGGGCTGAGTCTCTTGTAATCCTGTAGCATGTGGCTGTCTTCTTCTCTCCATCGCCCGGACCCTTTCTGTTGACCTTTTGACAGGCAGTTTCAGCTTGAATCCACCTAGCTGAATCTTGAACCTTCCCTCTCTTGTCAGCTTCACCAACCCACCATCGACCCTTGCCATAATCTTTTTATCCATCGGAGAATCCACCTTGACTAAAAAGGAGTCCAGCGGTTTGAACAAAACGTCAGCCAAGTCGAATAAATCTCTTTTGCAATTTATGCTCAACAGACAAGAATGCAGGGCAACCCATATTTCATGCTGGAGCCCCACGCCAAAACCATAGTCCCTTCTTAGAACCTTGATGGCCCCCTGAATGGTTCCCCGGCTCTGCATATCGCGTTTGAAGTTCATCTCTTCGTTTTCCATGAATATAACAGACTCCTCTGGCTGGTTCTCAGCAAACTCTTCGTCCTCCAGAATGGAGGGAGTCCCATGCAAAGCAGCAACACCAACGGCCCGCAAGAAAACATGGCACATCTTGGCTTTGAAGCCATGACAGGTGTGCGTTTTCAAAACAAGGAAAAAGTAATGCAAAATGCTCTTATTCTTGAGTCCACCCAAAGTCAGCAGCCCATAGAACGCCTCCAGCTTAAAGTCGCTGGCAAAGCCATCCCTCGTAAATTGTAAAAGCTCTCGGTAGGGGAAAATGAAAACCCCTGCTCTTGCCATAAATATTTTCTCACGCAAAACGCACAGCGATACAACGTGACGGTATGAGTGGATCCAACGATCCATCTCAAAACATCTGTTGATCTCCACCATAGCCGACTGCAGAAATGACCCACCGTCAAGCTCTTCAATAACGGTCTCGCTCTCATTGTGGTCCTCTATAAACCCACCAGAATACGTCATAACCCGGGAGAGACAATGGATCAAATCGCATACGTAGTAAGCGTCACTGTACTTGTTGAAAGAGTTATCGTTGAATCTGACGAGATTGAGAAAAATGGTCCGAATGTCCTTTGAAGGCACGTCTCCGTCTCGGCGTTTGATTGATCCCAAATGTAAAACAAGAGCTCTCAACACGAAGAACTGCTGCAAGTCGGAAAAGTCGTTTGGCAAAGGGATATAATCCTCTTGGTTCTGGTAGCAATAGTTCTCTTTGAGAACCCTCAGCATGTGGTGCATTCCTATAAATTGGTTTTCCTCTCGCGATATCTTGGCAAGTCCTGCGAGAGCTTCACAGCGAATTCCATAGTAATATCGCTGATCCATCACGGTGCGAGCCAAGATGGTTGAGTCGACAATTGTGGGTTTTGCCCGACTTGCAAAATGCTTAACACTGTCATATTGAGCCTCCACGTCTCTGTCCTGTTTCAATTGAGACAGAAACATATAAGCCGGTAGAGCTATATGCACTCTGCAAAGCCACTCGAAATCGGCATCGATACGCAGCCACTCGAAACCTTCTTGTATTCTCATCTCCTCTTCCTCCAGAGAAAAGTTTTGCAAGTTCCACGATTTCATCTCGTCTTCCGCCATGAGCACCTGACCCAAGCGGTCTGTCTTTTGTGCTTCCTGTTCCGCTATACGGGCCACCATCATTTCCTCAGTCTCTTCTTCGTCCTTTTTTGATTTTCTGGTTCTCCTATGGCGAGAGTTGTACGGGATATCTAATCGCGTAAATCCGCTTTGGATATCCACGATATGCTCGTACGGAGTTCCGTCAGCCTCGTGGATCCGAATCGTCATTGGACCGCAAAAGACATTCTCCTCCTCTTCCTCTTCCTCTTCCTCTGTTAGCAACGAGCAAGCAGAATCGAAAAACGTATCGGGAGTTTCGTGGCCCTTGGCGGGTTCTTGATTCTGCACTTGCCTTATGGCCACTTCAACGATACTGCGCTTCTTGTTGAACTTTTGCGTCACGCGGAAAATAGGACATCCTCTGTGGAACACCCAGTTGTTCCAGAACGACTCCATCCGCCGCCGCGCAACTTTTTCGCACACCTTGATAAAGTGAGATGTCGACAAGCAAGTGCCATTGAACAAATCGTTAGACATGGCCTGCACAAATAGCTTGGAGATCACTCGACTGAGACCAAATGACTTGTCGGTCTTTGTGAGCCTTCTGTCGAGAACAAACAACACAAGTGGGGCCTTTAACTTGATAAAGTTCAGGTCTTGTTCTGCGTTGATGGGGAACCTATAAAACTGTTTTGCAAGAGCCCTTTTTTCTCGGTCAACACTAACCAGTTTTTCGCATCTCTGTTTCAAGCGAAACTTGTAATCGTTGTGGCCAAACAGAGTGGCTAGAAATTCATAGCACATAAAGTACTGCAGACCGACAACACACCATAGATCGTTGATAAACCGTGGAACAACGTATATCCCCAGCCACTGCTTGGCTGCCTCTGCAGCGAGAAACTCGGTTGAAGGATACATCTTTTCAATCACCGACGGAGGATACAAAACACTCTCTGACACTAATGACAGACCGGCAAAAGAAGATGACTCAAAGGGAACCTCCGGAAGGAAAATCATCCCGTAAGAGTAAAAGGGGAAACTGCTGTATGTTTCGGTGTAAAATCGGATCGCCCTGTAAAGAAACATGACCGTATTCATAACCTCCTCCTTACGACCTGGAAAGTAGTAGAAACTTGTCGGGACCCTGTTTAGCCTGTCATCTTCCTTTTCTTCTTCACCGGTTTCCAGATTTACCATTGCAAATGACTCAAAAACACCAATGGCAAATCCGACATGGTGCGCAGGTACAGGAGTATGCGAAATCTGAAACGATACAACTTTTTTCGCCAAATCGCTAGGATGAGCATACTCCCTGGTATTGGAGGAGTCAGAAGTTGCCACAACGATTTTATCCTCCTCTTCCAAATCTTCAAACTCGTCTAGATTCCTGAGTCTTTCCAGTTCCAGCTCCGCTTCTTGTGTACCAACTAACTTGGATTGTCCAATGTCCTTCAAAGTACGGGGGACACTCAAATTTACCTCCCAAGTCGGTTTCTCGATCAGATTATCTACGCATGGGACCCAACACGATGCGGAGCATCCGAAATCGTTATTAGATGTGAAGCAGTACCACTCTTTTCTAGGGACAGAAGTGTGCAAGCCGCCGTGGAACAAAAGCCCTGTTTTTGGGTTCTTGACCTTATACACTACGCGCACATTCACCATATCGTAAAAGTGTTCTTGGAAAGTTTGCCGCTGCGTTGACAGCGGTGTTGATTTGATTTTATAACCGTCGGGGAACCGAATCACAAGGTTCTCGGTATTAGGAAACACCGAATGCTGCAGGTCCTCTACGTTATTACAATTGGAATACAGAGGATGGTGTTTCCCGCGGTATAGATGATGCTGATTAATTCCAACGTGTTCGGAAGTATAGTCGAATGCTTTGTTAAACTTTTGATCCTCAAATGAATGAGAGCTCAAGTATTCTTCGTTCGTTCCGAAATCTCGATACTCAAACTTGCAAGGCTTGCCATCTAGGAATACCTCTTTAATCTCCATACTTCGGCAGTCCAGCTTGATTTCCCGTAGAGAAGCCTCGAGCGGCAGAATGCTTAGCTCTGTTTCTCCCTCGACGCTATTTACGGCCAGATCAATGTCCAAGTCCACCTTCTGGAATGCAACACGGTATTTGTTCGTGTCGGCATTTTTCATCCGTCTATTGAGCGGCGTCAAGTGAGATGACGGGTGGTCAAACGGAGTCATAACCATGCTGGTGAATTATATATATATATGCGTATCAAGGTCAACCCAATTGACATTTAGTTGTTGGGTGAACTTGGCAATGTCCAAAACCGGGACAGTACAAATAGAATGAGGCTTACTGTTTATGAAGCTTTAGTATTACTGCTAGTGCTATCACTTGCACTGGTTTCATCAGAGGGCTGGACAATATTCGATATCGCTATCACCGATCCAGGGTACAATGGTGCTAGTGGGGGTAGTTGCTCGGACGTCTGAATCAGCTTAGGTCGGCCCCAAAGTTCTCGAACAGTTAGTATCGCGCAGCAGATGTGTTGAGCATTTTGTTGAAATGGGGGGGTTGGTTTAGCAGCATTCGGGAAGGCGACAGGGTGGTGGAAACGAGGTGACTAATCAGAATATAACACCTTTTAACCACCTCGACTAGTTAAGCGTCGCCAGTAAGCGTGACACGAATTTCGGCTTGTCACATACGGAGATTTGCACAGACTAGTTAAGTCTATCATACCTTTACGGAGAAGGATATTCTTTTCCAATAACACAACTATGCCGCTGACTGTATTAGGGATGACTAACAATGGCTGAGTCAGCCCAATAACAGTAAGCTAGACGGCCTAGATACATTATGTTTCTGGGCTAGGATCCTTTGAATGTCAATACGGCGCAGGGGTAACCCATATCAGACAAGCTACTTGAACTATATGCTTGCATATGGGTCTGATAACTAGAGCATTTGGCCTTCCACGGACTCACAGGTGATCTCAGCAAGGAGTTGAGTTATCTTGAGCCAGCAGTAGGATACACAACTTTCGGAATTCTTCTTCCACCCAGAGATCGAAGGGCACCGGAACCATGTAATTATATGTCTGCTAGATCTGCAGGTAAATCTAGAAGAAAAAAGGCGAGTGCAATTTCATAGTCACCAAATCTGACTGCCCTTGATGCCCGTTATTTTTCGTGATGAGGCTCCTCCCTCATTCCACTGACGTCTATTTGGGATAGAGAACACTCAATTTTTTCTTTTTTTTCTCATTCTAGATGTTTCTCTACTGAGGGTCACCTACAAGTGTGCGAGGAGGAGATGGAATCAACAACTTGGTGTTCGTATGGGCATGCCTCGAGCGGAAGATCTTGTAAGAATAAGCGTCCATATAAACCCTGCGTGAGTCTTGTTTCCCTCGTCTCCTACGCCCACGAAGCTATCTCAACATCACTACAACTTCTATTGTTGGTTTGATCAGCATTTCACATGGCATTGAATAAAAGTTGAACAACTTGTATCAGCTCAAGACTACGTCGTGGGAAGCGGAGTATATCAGAGAACTGCAAAGGTCTCCATATAGAGAGCTTTATATGACCGAAATCGCTAGAGAACTATTACGTGTGTGAAAAGGCTTTTCGCTGAATGTCTGGCACTAATCGTAGACACAAAGTACTATTATGTTGCGACCCCACCTCCTCACCTCCTTCGCTGGACTGGGGCTCTACTGAATCCTTCTCAAAGATTAGGTAGAGTTACATCACAAAGATTTGTGCTAATTCAGCCCAACGGCGAAAGGTGACAGATTCAGTAAAGTGTAAATTATTTATTTTGAAAAATAGATAGATAAATCAGGCGATAACACAAGTTGGTTGAAGCCAGGCACGGCCAATGACGATGTTGTCAGCGTTGTCGGTGTTTTCCTTGGGAGCAGCAGAAGAGTGAGTAGGTTGCATTGTTTGGGGATACCAATCACTTATCTGGCCCTTTACTTATGAGGAAGATGTTTCAAGGTTTGACTTACAAACGACGTTTGTGGAATTGCCAAATTCGGAAATCCAATAGAATCCCTGCCGGGGAAGCTGTATCATGCATGGAAAAAGTATAACACATTGATACTCGCAATGACGACAAGCTCACAATTATGCAAGATGCAATCCTATGGTTCATGAGAGGGCAATATGGGTAATTGTTTCGTGTCCAGAACCACATCAACACTAAAGACTTCGTGGCCGGGTTTGTTCGCTAAATGTCGCGGATCATAGGACAGCATATATAGTACTAAGACTTTCTGGATCATGAGACAACCCCGGGGCTCTCTGGTTTACTCGCTTTCTTTCTTCGACTTAAACTTACAAGATGAAGAAGGTACGCCTGATTCATTCACGAGAACTGGCATCAATTTATTTGAGTTCAACCTATGTTTCGGTGAGTGTTGACTGTAATCTCCCACAAGCTAGCGCCAGACGCAATGGCCTGAAATCTATACGCCTCTATGCCCCACAGTACTGGAGCAAAGTTGCATAAGTGATCAGGCACCCGTTTGACTTGGATGCCACACCTGGTCTTCTCACGACTTTAAAAAGCGTTGGTTATAGGTCTCGTCACCAGGCATATAGCAGTGGGATCGAGCATTGTATTGAGAGTTTCTGGACGGCATGCCAAAATGAGGGCGAGCCAAGTGATCTATTTATGAGGTGCTACTTCATGTTCCCCTTATCATTGATTTGATCTTATTTTTATAGCTCTTTGATTTTATTTTCCAATATATACAGAGAAAGTGACTTAAAAAGATAGCTGAACCTGTGACTGCGGTATTCGTTAGAGAGCTCACGAATAAACCTAGAGGTTCTTCCTAAGGACAGCTCTTTTTTCCGTTTCAATACTAAAAAGTCTATTTAAAGTCTAATTCTTTTCATCTATAAACCCATTTCTCACTGCCCATGGTCTTCCAGACAAAAACACTCCTTGCGGGTCCTGAATTTTCATCATCTCTTTAAATTTGACGAAATCCTTACCATACCACCGATCCATGTACCCTGCAAACCCCACCATTTCGCTGTCGCGATAAACACTCTTGACTGTGCCTCCAGCGAGCTCTGTGCTTCCGATAAAGTTCTTAGCCCAATGCGGCTTACCGCCTGCGTCTCCCACTACGCGCTCAAAGTCTCTGTACCACTGACCTATTGGAACCTCCGAACCAAACGGCCTATACATGGTTGCATTAAGGTAAAGAGTGAGCTGCGCGTTGGAAACCGTATCAGAGAGATCAGCACGATGAGTGGTATCCAAGAAAGGTCTACACAGATTACCCCGAATACTCTTATCAGAGTTCTTCAGGTTACTGTTGGAGCACCGCACTTCTATAGGGGCATGAGAGTAGTATTCGCCTTTTTCTGCCGCCGTTTGAAGCATGCCATCCAGTTCTTGGATAACGGCCGGCCCGTTGATCAGTGGGAGTGCCCATTCGTTCACGTACTGCTTAAAAAGGCAGTCCATGTTGAGAGCCGCAGCGGATTGTTGAACGCAGGAAGAGTGATCTGCTTCAACCATACCGTACTGGCGAGAAAAGACAAATTTCTCAACGGCTGGGGTTAACCGGGGGAAAACATTAACGCAAACCCATAGAAGCGACTCGTAGAACAGCCTTCCAAACTTGGTCCCGTACCACGAATACATAGGCTCGGTTTCTGGTTCTTCGGACTTATCGGCCCTCCATAATATACAGTGACGAGAATAGGGGAACCACCACACTCTGATAAACTCGGAACTACTCCACAAAGTTCCCCATTGGGACAAGAGTGTTTCTATCGATATCACCTGTTGACGAGCTTTCAATTTAAAGCTGGGCACGGTTCTTATAGTGGCATGGGTAACAATGCCCACTTTCCCCAAAGAAAGCATTGCTGCTTTAAACAAATCACTATTATGAGTCTCGGAGCAGGTTTCCACTTCTCCCTCGCCATTTACAACTGTGAGATCTACAATTTGTTCAGAAACAAGTCCATGAAAGCACGAAGATCCATGAGTACCTGTGGATATGATGCCCGCCATAGACTGTTCAGAGATTGAGCCTAGATTTTGTAATGCCAGCCCTTTACCTTTTAAAAAATCGTTAAGCTCGAAAATTCGAATCCCAGCTTCAACTTTTACATCGGTAAAACCGTCCTGAGGAGTCAAGGATAAAACTTTAGAGAACCGGTCCAAGTTAACAAGCCACTCCGAAGTCATAGCCATGTCGGATGGAGAGTGGCCCGATCCTACTACCAGTAACGTCTTTGATTGAGATCTCGCCGCCTTTACCAGCTCCACAATGTCACTCAAGCTTGATGGCTGAAAGTACGCCTCAATTCGGCATTGGAACGTCTTCGCCCACGTACTGTGAACCGATTTCGGGAACCTGAACGACGATAGTCTCGTCGATAACATTGCGTGCAAAGTGCATACTGTGACTTTTTATGTTTTTTGTCGCTTACGTAAGCGGGAACGATGAGGTGAAATTAGCCAACACTGAAACGAAGCGCAAGTGTGACTTGTTCTTTGATATCTTGCGGACGATCAATATTCATGCCTAGAGTTTATCGTATTGAATTACTCTATTGGGAGCAAGTTAGTTTGCTCTGAGCCCATTGTATGTGTTGGATACAGAACGTAAGTGAAGTATATATAACTAACAATTTAATAGCACGTACGGCGTAAAGCCCATCTGTGGTCCAGTACAATAGCGTACTGGATAGGAAGAGGAATACTAATACCTGCTTCCATGTAGTGACGAAGGTAAACAGTCCTACGGAGAGAGTTTGATTCGAGATCAGTCGGCTCTCTTAGCATAAGTCCATACTAGATGATCGCTCCATCGCTCTATGCGATTGACCGCATATGCTAACAACATATGTGTGGGGTTACATAATAGTATTGAGTATACTTCCCCAGGAAGGCCGGATTGGCCTGCTGTTAAGGGTCGAATCTACCTTGGTGAGTGTTTGGTCGGAGGCATCCGATTTTAGATTCAGATAGCTGCAAGCTATTTGTCAACGCATTAGTGCAGCATTAGCTACGTAATGTGCATGAATCATGTCGCCAGAATCGGACCCGAAATTGATCCCGGGATTCCGAGGTGTATGCGAACGACCTGATTGGTTCCTCAATGGTTCTGACTTCGGCGTTAACGGGATAAGGGAGAAATGGCTGCATGCAGACGGTAGACGTGTAAGATTGATGTTTTCGCACTGCGAAAGGAGATAGAAAGTTGAGGAAACACTTACGAGGAACCATCATCAAATATATTTCTCACTATGGACAATTTTAATGCTAACGCTGACACAGACGCTAACATTTCGGGGTTACGGTTTTTTCTCGGTGGCACTGTTCACACAGCAGGTGGTTGTAAATTCTGCTTAGCTGTCAACCAAGGAAAAGATGTGTGAGATGAGTTGTCCAAAGCACTGACTAACGGGATTCCCAAGTTGCACTGTGTGGTGTGCGTTCAGAAGTCTCTTGATGGAAAACTGGTCATCAATTGGATTCGATTAACCCCAAATTGTGTCTCAGAAAACGTATTCAGAATGTCTTTGATCAGTGGTCAAACTCTCTCTACAAGTTGTCCCTTGAGTTGCGGCTTAGTCTAGAGTATAAAGAACTATTTTATTGCAATCGTACCTAAACCGGAGCTGAGCTATGTGAAGAATCACGCAAAACGTGCGAATAGGAGTTGCCAGATCATAATAGGGCGTATCAATCAGAGGAATTTCGGGTTGATTGATCCACCTGCCTCGATAGACCTGGAGCACCAATATCTGGGTCTAGTAACTCCTCGTGTAATCGCCTCTGCCTTATACTTTCCACTACATATGCATTGCATATTATATTTTATCACGACAACGTCATTACTCGTGAAGATATGATAAACTTCCTTGGAAATGCGTGTTGCCACAGAGCCTTCCCACCGACTTTGCTAACTGGTAACATAAAGCTATAGTTGTTGATATAATCATGTATCACCATATTGAGACTTTATTTTTTTTCCTCTAGTCTTGGTTTTCTTTCAATTAACAGACGTCACCCTTTGTGACGGACCATTGTCAAAGCAGCAAACCAAGCTATGCTTAGTTCGTGTCCGATCTTGCTTTGGTCAGTGTATGGACAAACACACGAAGGATCTAAGGACGCTAAATCCGGCGGATCAGATCCGGATTATTGATAAAAGCTGAAAAACTTGAAGTCTCATGCATATAAAGCTGGTTTGAAGATTGAGGTCTACGCATAATATATTTAGTCTTTTGAATGTTAAAGGTTATGTGTACGATCTTCTTTCGGAAACAAAAATTGCATTAACTTGCTATATTTAAATCTGATAAATTTATAAATGGTGAACCCCCCCTGATTCAGCTTCAATGTTATCAAATGGTGGTCTTGCTGTTTCAGCTAAAGTAAATCAATATGTTTATAATCGTGATAGAGGCAGGAAGTAAGGCGATGAGACGTGCTCCATGCTTCCAAAACCGGACATATCTAAAAGAGGTCAAACAACCACAGTAAGATTGACATAAAAATGACGAGATCAATTTCTACATGAGAGGAACAGGAAAACTCTCAAAGAACGGAAATGACGAAAGGCGAACAGAATACAAAGTATGTTAAATTTGTAATTTAATGAAACTTTTAAGTGATAAAAAAAAATCCTCTAGAATACACAATATGAATCATAAGTTAATGAGTCGGCTCATAAGAAAAGTAACGGATTGATAAACAAAATTGAATTAATATTCTCCCATACACCCTATAATTATCCGTAGAATGAAAAAGAGTATTGAGTTTATGTTGAGTTTAAAAAATAATTATTTAATGTTAGGATTGAGGCCTACAATATCAGTTCAGGTGACCTAGGCATAGCCTAGATGAAGTGCATTGAGTGGGAGACAGCCCATATATAGTCTACGGAAGGTAGGGTACCAGAACCTGACAATTAAAAGTCTGAATTATATTGCATAATTACGACTTGAACGTAAATTTATAGAACATACCTTATTAATTGGCCTCATTAGCGTTAATTATAAACTCTTATTTTCCCCCTACCGAGGCCTAATATATATTCATTTTACCTAGGTTTGGTTACTTTTTTCAACTACATAGTTATGAGTATTAGATCCGGCTTGATCTTTTTCCAGAACCTTGATCTAGATCCTAGATCTCGTGGGACCTAGCTCGGTGACCTTTATAAGGACCCGGGGCAAACGCTTTATGCTCAAGGACTTTTGTCACATTTTCAAGGCCCATTGAATCATCACGAAACACAAAAGTTAAAGCACAAGACAGAAAGTCGAGTGAGACAATTGATGGGGAAGCCTTCGGCACCCACTTTTTTCTCTTTACCCACGACGAGGCGGGTCCTTCTTTGAGACTATCGTAATAGTGACTGAAAGAAGCTCTAGCTCTTTCTTTGTCACCACGAGAAGCAACATCCTCGAATGAGGACTTTGGGCAAACTTCCGACATTCCAAGTCCCCAGGATCCGCATTGTTATCGTCAGAAAGCTCGTAGATGTGTCCGGAAGACAGAAGAGCTACATTTACATGCTGGGGAGAGCCTGCTTACACGCGGTGGGTGCTCAGCGTATAGGAAGCCGAGATGCGAATTGATTGTAAAGGCGAGGTTTGGTTATTGGAGAGATATTTTTCAGGAAGCGCATAAACCTTTTGCAAAAAGCGGAATGTGCGGCCCCTATAAGATGTCAAAGCGTTATCCACATTTTTGAAGCATGCCGGATTACGTGGCAAATATCCTTTTTGTAGCCTTTTTCTAACTGGAAACCATATTGAAAGACAAGAAAAAGGAAATAACAAAAGAGAGAATTACCGATATCACTCAACTGGACATTTCTCTCTGTCCATAGCTTCTTTCTATATATGTGCATTGTCTAAGAAGAAAGCGGCGATATGGGAACGAATAATTCACAAAGTATTGCGGATAATCAATGGGTAGAGACATGCTACATGCTTCCAAAAACGGACGTGTCATAAAGAGGTCAAACAAGATTGATTGAGATGAAGACTGAAATCAAGCGTCGATTCCTACAGGAGGAAAATTGCAAAAGACATACAGGATATGAAGCCGATTGAGAGGGATGGCTGCGGTTGCTCCTCACCAGCTGCCTTCAATTGGTCTGAAATACGCGATATAATTCATTGATGATGCAGGAACATGTTGGGAAGAGAGTAAATCAGAGAGAGAAGAAGGGTTGGCTTGCTTTCGTCTTCCTTGAAGCTTTTTTTATCTCTATCGTGCAACATATCGTCTCCTTTCGATGAAAGAAGGATATAAGGGGAGTTAAATTTTCAAGTGACGGGACAAGGCTTAATATAAATGTCCCAGAAACTTCAAACATGTCACGTTCTTCGCATCTCTAGAAAAGAGTCGATACACTACATCAGAGTCATTCAGCAATATCGAGGCACGAGGTGGAGATACACTCATATGACCGAGAGCTGAGAGGAAGACAGTTGACGTTGAGTGGAGCGACAAAGATCTCGCCTTAGCGTTGCCTGCGTACACACACCATTTTCTTATTTTTCGCTGTCTTGATTTTATAAGCTCCTAAACTCGTCGCAATGATGTCCGTTCAACACTAAATTCATTGCGATCCGGCTTTTGGTGTGGCAATCTTCTGATATGTACATCTGCTATATATAGATTCCTTGTGTCATTAACTGGAACTGATCATACAGCCTCGTGTAAATGCTCGCAACACTTTTCCCTATCAGGTAATCCTCAACGAATTGATCGCAGTCGGCGTCTGAAAGATGTAGCTGGAGTCTTTGGCGGAGTTGAACAGACGTCTGATCGCCCAGCTTAAAACAAGGAAGACTGGAATCTCTCTGCATAAGTTCCACCATCGTGATCAAAGATTCGGCATTCTTCCTCACACAACGGAAAGCATCTTTAACAAGTTTTTTAAACTTTGCAAAATACTTTCCCTCAAGACCGCCCAAAATTTCCATGTATTCCATTGTGAGCTTGAATGGAGCCTGCTCAAATCCTACTGATCCAGGCGAGTTACTTAAAAGAAACCCAAAATCGATGTGAATGATGTGGCCCTCATTATCAAGCATGATATTACCGTTGTGCCGGTCTTTGACCTGTAGAATGTAGCAGATGACAGAGTATCCAGCCAAGGAACTGGCAAAATTGTCTTGAGCTCTTTTATACCGCGTGGAGGATGGATCGCCAAATGTCTGCGTAAAGTGGTCCATGAGGGTTGCGATTTGACCATTGGCCTCGTTGTTGTCCAGCTGAAATTGCGTTAAAGCTTTCTTGATGGAGTGTACCGAAAGAGCATTGGTTATAGTTTCAACGAGCCCGGTGTTTGCGCTCGTGACCAAAATGCGCATCCGCTTCACCCACACTTCCACATGGTTTTTATACCATATAGAGGCCATCGCATGTATCAGCTGACAAGCAAAAGCTTCTTGAGAAAGGTCGTCTCCCGTTTTGGCAATGACAGAAAAGAGTTCCCAGTTGTCTAAATGGCCAAACGGACTTTGCTTACGTATACGTCTTCTCTTTGCATTCCAGTCTTCGCCCAAATAGTAGTTTTTCTGATTGTTCAAACTGGAGCGCACACCTGCGATTTTCAAGTCATTTGAAAGCTTTCTTTCTCCAGCACTGGGGTTGATGTCTTGCAAATCTCTCACTCCAAAATGGTCTTGAAGAGATTGCATAGAGGCAATGATACGTGCTTTGATAGCAGCAGACTGGTCTGCAGGAAGATCCATATGCGTGTCCAACTGTGTGAGCATGACTGCAGCTATTCTCATCTGAGTAGCAAGTTCAGTGTGCTCCCTTACACTGGAATGAGCCTGAAATGACAGCTCACCATCCCTTGTGTCTTGTGCGTAAGGAACAGCTGCCCGCTTGTTGATGAGATTTACAACTGAAATGTCTCCCAGATCAGCTTCGCTTACCGCTTTTTCATCAGCACTACCCTCCGAATTGACACGTGACACTTGTCCGCCATCTGCTATGCCACCAAAGTCAAAAACATACGACGACTCCTTGGAGGGGACCCTGCCCTTCATCTCATGCTTGATGATCTTGGAGTTGTCACGTGAAACGGGATCAAAATCTACGCCATCGCTGAGGTACTCCACTAAAAGCACAAAGGGAACACGTTCTGCGGAATTGAGCACCGCCGACTCGTTCGCAGGGATTCTGACAATTTTGTGCAGGGTTCCCTTTTTTGCAGGGGGCAAGAGGTATGGGATATCAACTTCGCGAGGAAGATCCTTATTCAACAGGGAAAGCTCGGCTTTGAGGCAAGAAAGTCGAGCTTCTTTGGGCACTTGAGATAATTTAATGGAGATGTTTTGCAACGCAATAGCAAACTGTGTTTCCGATTTAAAGTAGTTGCTCTTGAGCAGTTTGATTTTTTGCGGAACAGTGAGGCCCTTTTTGGAAACTGGTAGCGCCCCCAGCACAGGAGAGTCGGGAGGCATGAACGGAGATCCTGGAATGGACTCTGCACCTGACCATTCGCTTTCCACGTCCGAGAACTTGGATCCCTCGAAATTTGAGCCTTCCAAAGAGCTTGTAGATGAATTCAATTGAAGATTTGGCATAGAGGAAGTCTGTTCAACTTCTGGGGTTCTTCTCTTGTTTTTGAACAGCAAACTATTGGCGGAAAGAGTCTTGTTCAGGCTCGGCATGTTGTTTTCTGCGTATCTATCTATAGTGGAGAAATCCAGCTCTTGCGAGGGCCTTGTAGACTTTACAGACCCAGACCTCGTGACTGGGGCACTGATGGGTACATCGTGTTTGATGACGTCATCCCCGTCGTGTTTCACCGCGTTTGCCTTTGTGTTTTTCAAAGTGAGATTGCGATTTAACTCTTTTTGTAAGCCTTTAACCACCTGAAACACAAAACTTTTGCTTAGTTTACCCTGTGCTTTCACCAAAGGCTCTGTATGACGCGCAATTTGAGGCAGAGCTACCGATGCCAGTACAGAAGAAATTTGAATGATAGCGGGAGCCATGTTCTCTCTGAACGGCTTAAAAGCCTGGTTTTTCGACACCACGCCAGAGGATGACGCAAACGGGTCGTGGTCTATCTGGAACAGCTCAAACTGGAGGTCGTTCAAAAGCCGTTTGCATATCTGAAACCCAACAGTTTTCGGGTCCTTGGAGAGGTCCTGAAGGGAAGCTTGGAGATGCCAAAATGTAATGAGACTGAAGTGAACGTCAACAGAGCACAAGTTTTTGATCAGCTCCTCCAGTGCCATAGAGTCGGTCTCCACGGTAAGAAGCAATTGCAGGAATTGCGGGATGAAAAACTTTAGTTCCTCAATGGAATATGCGGATGCTTTGTTACAAAGGTAATGGTGGATTCCGATGTTGTTGGCATATCGTTGGAGGTATGCGATAAGATAGAACAAGTTGAAGTGTGGCGAGTTTATAAAGCGCAAAAGCAGTGCATTCCCCGATTGTTCCATTATATGAGACTGATCATGTGGTGATTGGTGCAAGGATGGGGGACTAGGAAGGGGTGGTTTTTGCAGGCGTAGTTTACAGACTGTGAGAGACGGAAGGAACATGACAATACTGTATTTTTGTCTTAATATGATTGATCTAGACTGGCATACTGCCATGCGCCGTGGAATATGATCAGCCGAACTTCTAATGATGTTGAAGGTTTTACCTATTTTCGCCCTTCTGTCGTCTGTTGTTTGACTAAACGTTTGTGTGCATAGAAATCTAGGCCATATCATTTCAGATGTAGAAGACTCAATGATGTCCAATATCACAAGCTATGACTGTGTGAGTCGTTCGCTTGGCTGTAGACGCTTAAGGCGAAATACTTGTCAAAACTCCAGTTCAGAAATGTCTACCGCGTTCATTCACAGGCAATAGAGGGCCATCATCTTTTGAGTGCCTTGTCAGGTCCTTTGGCATTTTGTCTATAGATTGTGAGGTCAAGCTGTCTCCTGCTGAAAAGAAGAAAGCGCTCATAAGCACATATAACTCCCTCTCCCATTGGAGTTGTGGACAACGGTGTAGTGGTCGCCGCAAGACGCACTCCATTCATACCAGCATCGCTGATCTCTGCTTATGCGCTCTACGTGCACATGCACCGGCTGATGGTCAACGTTGATAGGCTGCTGGAATGGCATGTAAAAGGGAAACCACCCAATCAAGTTTTCCGGTCGCGTGCTCATTGGGTTGTTGGATATAACAACGTCTTTGTATAACACGGCGGTGAAGCAGCCCATCAAACCATGTAATTCACCCCTTCTCTTAGGTTCAAAGATCAGATCTGCAACCCTGTCAGATGAAGTGTTGCCTGGATGGAAGAAAGTCCAGCATCCCTCAAAGGCATCACACATAAACTCCACAGGGTCCCCGGTAGAAACACAGGGCGAGTCCTTGCGAGCCTTGGCATGTAGTTTAGGCGCCATGACTGGGCACAAGAGAGATTCATATTGTTGCGGAATAAATATGGTCTCTTTATGACGTGGTAGCGGATAAATGCATTCTGGAGACAGCTCATTGCATCCAAAGCTCCCTAAAAGTTCGCTTATTACAAGATCCAAGGGTAATTTGGGTATCCATTGCCTTGAATCTGCTTCTATCACATTGACCCTAGAACCCCATTCATGTTTGTTCTTTTCCAGCAAGAAAGGGATGGCGATTGGATTCTTCTCCACAGCTGTGATTGTGACGTTGCTTAATCTTCTTGCAGCTTTTATAACTCGAGACACTATGGCTCCCCTGCCTGCGCCGACGATGCAAATGTGAATATGAGACCTCAGCTGAAGGCCTGCTAAAGCCTGCGATATAGCCAGCTCGTAGCAGTCGTACTTTGCTACGTCTTTTTCAAACGTCTCGTACACGGAAGCGCAAAGATTCTGAGACAAGGGCTCTAAGGGAGTCTGAAGTGTTTCAACCCCTGCATTATGGGAAAGAATCACTGTTTGAATGGGAGACAAGGGCCAAAGTTTGAACCTCTTTCTATAAAGATGGTTGAGGTAATTTTCGGCAGACTCTATATGAGAAGCACTATCTAGAGAAAGACGAGGGGGACATAGGAAGTTTGATTGCAAGATACGCGCAATGCTGCGTTGAGTCAGTTTTTTCAAGACAGGATATTGCAATGAGTTCTGTATGAAAAGTGAGCCAGGAATAAAAACGTGACTGATGGGCTCAATCGACCACCGTTCCACAACATCTTCGGGCACGTGATCGCACATTATGAGCGAGACGCGCAGATTCCGATTATAGTTGCAAGCTGACCTCAGTCTATTCCAAAGCAGCCACGAATATAGCGGATCAACACCACAGTAGCTCCATATAGGATAACATACAGAGATCTTTAAATCGGGACACTTGCCCAAAAGCGACTGCACCCAATGGCAAACCGATACAGTTTCATTGCGGTCGTAAATGATAAGCCGGCTGCACTTTAAAGTCGGGACCTGAGGCCTGCCAGAATCAGGTTCAAGCGTAATAAACTCTTCGGCATATATATCATTATTGTCCATATAATTTTTTTTTCACTCGCGCACGTGACCTAAACGCGTAAATTCACAAAATGTCTGGTAAGCCGAGATACTTGACGGATTCGGAACGCGCGCGAGTATTGGAGTTCCAAGAGTCAATTCATTATAGTCCGCGATATTCCGATGATGAGTATGAGTACAGACATGTCATGCTTCCAAAGGCCATGTTGAAAGCGATCCCCACAGATTACTTCAATCCGGAAACGGGCACTCTCAGGATCCTGTTAGAAGAGGAGTGGAGAGGATTGGGTATTACTCAATCATTGGGCTGGGCTCACTACGAAACGCATGCCCCAGAACCGCACATCCTATTGTTTAAAAGGCCCGTTAACTATGTTTGATAGGTTAATGCATATACGTATTGGTGAGAACCTTCTTGCTCTTGGCAGCTACTTCTCAGTTAACATACTTAATTGAAGTTTGCTGCTCTATTCTTTTAGGTTGACACTTTGATTCTTCTAGGCTTTCGAAATCAAAGACAACTGTTCCTGAACTCGTAAAAAGATTTTTACATGAAAAGCTATAACATTTCATGCTTCATGACTATCTCGATGTATTCTAGCATCAGGGTAAAATACGAGTTAAGGAACATAACGACTCTTCAACTAAGTAGAGGGATCCTCAAGTAACGACTCTTTAACTAAATAAAGAGATCCTCAAGATATGAGACTTGATGTAATCACCCGATCAACGTCCTTACAATCCTGATGCATTTTGCTCAACTCCTACCACTATATTCCTTGTAAGCAAGTACTCACTCATCCTCAGATCAAAAAGCGATCTGAGATATATATCCTGATATATATATATCTCCATGTCAGATGCCCCTATCCCCGACATTGAAGCCCAACTGATCGGTATTGTAAGGAATGGGGCACCCAACCAGACAGAGGAGTCTCTGCATCAGATCCACAGCACCCTTTCGCAATTCTCTGGTCACAGATTAAGTACGTACACGTCAACTCGGACACTAACAAACCAGGCCAGTACGAATCGGACGTGTTTAAAAGGGCTCTAATTGCCCTTGTTACCGTTACAGCCGAAGCTCCATCAGTGCTTGTCTCTTCTTCGCTTGATACAACAAATTGTAATTACATTGTACTGCTGGACCAAATGGTAGGGTTCCTCAACGTGTGTTACTTACAGAGCTTGCAAGACGTAGTCTTTGTAATAACCGAAGTCATTAGTGTCGCATGCATAAATTTGTCGTCATTTCATGAAAGCGAAATCAGACAGACGATGATATCGCTTCTGCAGGATAATATCTCGGATGTTATCGAACAAACTGTAGATCAAACTGCCAGACAGTCTCTGAAACATCTCAGATCTCACAAGCTTAGCATCTCGATTTATATATTTCACATTCTTACATTGTCTCGAATGAGGGAACTCCTTTTCTTGGATACGGGCCAGGATACAGCTCTGATTAACGTGTGTCGAAAGATTGCATTTTGTCTCAAGTCCCAAGACTCAGCCGAGATTTCAGTCTTGGAGGAGCTTTATTCAACTTTTTATGAGTCCATGTTCTTTTCCGCCTTGCAGGAGGATGTTGTGCAAATCCCCAAGTTGCAGGTATATCTTCAGAACTTGAGAGAAGCTGTTAATAACCCAATTTTTGAACGCCTTACGGGCTTGCATCCGGTTTTATCTCGCTTGACAGCAAGAACCTTTGTAGAGATGAGCGAGCGAGGCTTGAAGCCCATGTTTGATGCTTTAAAGGTCGAGGAGTCTGTTTGGTTTAAACGCGTCGATATAGTTCAGGAACATGGCATCCCCATGACGGATGGACTGAATCTCACTTTTTTGAAAATGCCTCACGAACAGCGACAGACCGTCCACTTTATCCGCCAGTCGCTTTCTGACTTTCGCGAGAGAGTTGTCAACGCCAAAGAAGTGGAAAAGATATACATTATCAACTCGCTGGGAAGATTTGCTTGTATTCTCGCGGGGGACTTTGAGTGGAGATCGCACCTTTGCGGTAAATGCGATGCTGGTATCATCGGAACCAAGAAGGAGATTGATCAGGATGCAAAATCGCTGAAACTGTTATTCCTGAGCTTCTCTAACGATCAAGATCCGAACATAAGAGTTGCCCTCTTGCTTTGCATCAGAAGGTACCTGTTCAGCTATGACATAGGAAGAATCGATGCTGGATGCGGGGTCTGGAACTATATATGCGAATCACTAACCCATCCAATCCGTGAGATACGAATGCTGAGCTCCAGGTTGGTCCCGCACTATGTAGCAAGTGCGCAAAGCGAAGTTGTGGAAGCGAATTTCAAGTTCATCATCAAACATCTCAGTTCCTTGAAAATAACCGACTCAACACAGCACTTGGTGGAGTGCAAGTATGCCGTTTGGGGAGAGATGGCGCAAATTCTTCCCGTAAACGAACAACTGGAGCTTGTGCTGGTGAAGTTTATCGATTTCATAGGATCGAAAAATCAGGTTCACTCAAACATCGCATTCAATCAACTCAAGATAGCGGGTCAAGCAAAGGGGAAATCTCCATGGCAATTTTTGTTTCCTTTTCTGCCAAAACTGTCTTTGGTGGTTGTGCGTCAGATGCTAGATCGTCCTGTCATCATTACCAAAGTATGTGATCTTTTACAAACTTCTCTGGAGACTTTTCTCCACAGGAGCCAGGCATACACCGTTCCATACCTCTTGATGTCTTATAAGCACGATCTGATTGGAGAAATCGCCAGACGATTGAACACCACCAAAGTGCTGCTCGTGACCAGACATCTTAATAAGACGGTGGCATACTTTCTTGCAGCAGATACCAGGATCAATGAATCAAAAATAATGCAAGTGCTTATCAATGCATGCCCTGAATTCAAAGGCAAGTGTTTGGCTGACCTTGTGGTGAACCATATAGAGCTGGCTTGGGAGATTTTGAGAAACTACTCGCATGAAAAGCAAAACAGCGGCAACATCGAAGCCGCTTTGAAGTATTTGGCTTCTTTGTTTGGTTCTGCATCTCTCGAATCGTTTTTCTCTCAAACCATTTTGGGTATTGTACAGAACTTTTCCGAGACGATTCACGATACCAAGGGAATACAGCCGTTTGCCAGCAAGCTGGAATCTATAAGTGCTGTGGAGTTTTTGGTCACTATCAGCGGAACAGATGCGATAGCATCATCTTTACCGCAGATTGTCAATTGCTTACAGTCATCATTGGAGACAGCAGAGCTGCATGCCAGCTCGCTCAGATGTCTTCGACTGCTAATCGAGAAGGTTAATCTCAAGAACTTGAGCGTCATTTTTGACATTGTCATGTCACTCATTTTGCAAAAATGGAAAGAGTTTGACAAGAAATGCATTAAAGAGTGTTTAGTCATTTTGGGACTCTTGTTCGAAAGGTCCAGTCAGTCAGATCGGTTTTACAATTATCTCTTTTCTTTAACGTTCAAAGAAGAATGTGCCGCTTTGCACAAACGGTTTCAGCATACAGCCACGACATACAACCTGCTGCAGGCCATGACGGCACGTGTTGATAACGGAAACAATTGGGTTGTTCTGCAGGCTTTGGATGATATGGAGAATTTTTTCGAAAAGTACAAGACAGAAGTACATTCTGTGTTTTTCCACAAAAAGGGGTTTCAAGATATCTTGCCCAAAGTGGTCAACACTCTGTTAGCGGCATCTCAAAAGTTCCATTTGAATAACAGACGGGTCGCAATAAAGGCCTACAAGATTCTTGGACTGATTGGATGTGTGGACCTGAAAAAATTCGAAAAGTTCGAAAAGAGAAAAGAGATGCCGATCGTAAAGTGCGATTTTGTGGAAGAGGCCGAAACCTATAAATTCCTCTTGTGTCTCATTGATAACGTTCTTGTAAGGGCGTTTTGGACCTCCAATGATCCTGTAAAGCAGCTGTTTCTCGCATATGCCATGCAAGAGTATCTCAAAATGATGAATGTGCGGGAGTCCACACTCACTAGACAAGACCACTCTACCGATACTATAGTTTGGCGCCGATTCTCTGAGCTCTCGCGCACGACTCTTCAGCCTCTGTTAACGTCCAAGTACATAATCAGTACCAAAGCGTACCGTGGCACTAAATATCCGCTGTACAAGCCTCGCAAAGAGCATGAAGTGTGGCTCAGGGAGTGGGTTTTCGATTTGCTGAGGAGAGTAGCTGAACAAACCCGGGTTTGTGTGAACGCAAAAAACGTTTTCCTGACTTGCTCCTTTGTCATCAAAGATCAAGACCTTTCTATATGCGACTTTGTGCTTCCTTACGTCTGTCTCAGTGGCGTGGTTAGTGGACATGATGGACTGGCTAGTGATTTGGCATTGGAGATTAAAACTGTTTTGGAGACAGACAATATTCAATCATGCTATCGCTCTGTTTTCTCTGTTTTAGACTATTTTCGCAAATGGGTCTCGAAACGTAAGAAGGCCCGACGCAACGATGAGTTCAATGGTGACACCGCCAAAGTGGAACGGTTTCTGGAGTGCGTTCCGGAAGATCTCATGGCGAAGCGCTCCACACAGTGTGGATCCTACGAAAGAGCGGTGCTTTACCTGGAACACAGTTTCCGCAACAAGTCGATCTCCGACCACACTTTTTTCCACAGTGTTCGAGAAATGTATGCTTCCATTGATGATCTCGATGCTCTGAATGGTGTTCTCAAGACATTTTCAGACAAGATTCTTGATCAGAAAGCGCTGCAATTGGAATACTCGTCTGATAACCAAGTCCAACTTGAATCTCTCGAGTTTGTTGCCGAGAGAGACGTCAACACAGAGTTTCGTCTTTTGGAAACTCTCCAGCAGAGCCACTTGTACGATAATGTTCTTTTGAGGCTGAAACCGACCAAGTCATTACTTCCCTTTGGGCTGGAGTCCTCTATAATGAGTGGCCGTGTTGCCGAGATGGAAAAATGGGTTTGTTTAACAGAATCGCATGTAAACCCCAGTGGGGAAGTGGGATTCTTCTACAATGTGGCGAAAGCACTTTTGAACAAGGAGAATTCTCGCGAGTGCTTAGAAAGAGCTTTTGCCCTTATAAGTGGAACGCCTGTCAGCGAGAGCATTTTTGCCAGACTGCATTATCTCAGCGACATTAAAATTGCCCTTGCTGAGCCTAACGCGTTCCCGCATCTCAAACAAAGATTTCACAACATCAAGGCTGGGTTTCACTCAAAGTGGAGCATACTTTGCTTAGACCGTCTGATGGCTTGTATGGCTAACAACAAACAATATTTGAATGAAAACTGGCTAGAGAGCTCCAAGCTAGCAAGGGAGAATAATCGACTCGACCTGGCGACCAAATGTATCATGAATGCCATGGAGCTTGGCACCTCTTTTGATTTGGAGTATGCAGAGCTTCTATGGGCACAGGGGGATCATTCTACCGCTTTAAAGACGATAAAACCGCAGAAGGAACACTCGGCTCCCATCCAGCTAAAGTACGCCCAATGGCTTGACACATCAGCCAACGGGAGCTCTGCAGCTATCATTGAAGAGTATCTGCAAGCTATCCAGCTAAACAAACGGTGGGAAGAGCCGTATTACCATCTTGCCAAGTACTACAATAAAATATTGGAGAGTACTTCTAGTCAAACGGGCGAGTATGAGCGGCTTTTGATAATCAACTACATCAATGCCATCACGCTTGGTACCACGTATCTTTTCGAAGCGCTGCCCAAGGTTGTCACTGTGTGGCTGGATTTCTGTGCGACTTATAAGAAGGTGAGCTCAACCAACGCGGAACAAACGTATACGCAAAAGACGAAAAATCACCAGTTGATACAGCAGGCTATTCACAAGGCTATTTCCGACTTGCCCAAGTACTATTGGTATGTCGTTCTCTCTCAGCTGATAAGCCGATTGATTCACCCGGACAAACAGGCCCAGACGTATCTCTTGCATATCATTGCCAAGGTGACGCAGTACTATCCGGAACACACGCTGTGGTCTGTGTTCACACAAGTGTATTCAACAGATAAAGAAAGGTCTAAAAAGGGCACGCATATACTTGAGTCGTTTGCCAAGTTGGATTCTAAGCACTCGCACGCAAACTCCGAGATTACCGCCTCGGCTTCTCGGCTGGTGAGCAAGATTTTCAGCGTAAACCGGATGGAAATCCCCAAGGGGAGATACGGCAAGTACTCTTTACATCGAGATTTTGGCATTGATCCCAATACGGGGAAATGCGACTCACTTGTGATTCCTTTTTTGGACAATTTCGAAATCTCCATTCCTGCCGGCCCTCCCACATCGCCGTTTGCGTCAAAGGTTGTTTTCAACGGGTTTGACGACGAGGTTAGTGTTCTCGGGTCGATGCAGAAACCGCGAAGACTCACCATAAAGTCTAGCGACGGTCGCAAGAGGTATATTCTCTGTAAGCCGCATGACGATCTACGCAAAGACGCCAAACTGATGGAGTTTACTCGAATGATTGATCGGTTTCTGAAAAACGACGGTGAGTCGGAAATCAGAAATCTTGGCATCAACTCATTTGCCGTTGTTCCCCTTAATGAGGTTCAAGGTGTTATTGAATGGGTGGATCGCACAAAGCCGATGCGCGAGCTGGTTAATAATTATCTATCCTCTTTGGGGAACTCTTACGACTACTCCTGGTGCCGTAAGATGTTGGCTGAAGATAAGCCGCTGGCAGAAAAAGTTGAAGGTTTTAAGCAGATCTGTTCCAAGTATCCGCCCGTACTTAGAATGTGGTTTTTGGACCAATTTGCTGACCCGAAATCTTGGTATTCTGCCCGCAACAATTTCACCCGTTCAGCAGCGGTGATGTCGATGGTTGGGTATCTTGTTGGGATGGGCGATAGACACGGCGAGAACATATTGCTTTGCGAGGAGAACGGAGCGGTGATGCACGTTGATTTCGACTGTCTGTTTGACAAGGGACTTCAGCTTGCCGTTCCTGAGCGTGTGCCCTTTAGACTTACTCCTAATATAGTGGATGCCATGGGCATCTCTGGCTACGAGGGAACTTTCCGCAGATCTTGCGAGGTGACTATGAACCTCATTAGAAACCACGAGTCGGCTTTGATGAACGTTCTAGAAACCTTTATCTACGATCCCATCATCGACTGGACAACTCGCAAGAAGAAGAAGTCGGATTTCGGACCGCAGCAGACAATGGCCAATATACGCAGAAAGATCCGCGGTGTTCTGGACGTTGAGGGACTCCCCGTCAGTGTCCCCGGTCAGGTGGATGCCACAATTCTTCAGTCGGTCTCGGACGAGAACCTTGCTCAGATGTACATAGGGTGGATGCCTTTTCTGTGAGCTCAAGTCTGTCGCTTGGTAAAGGGGGCTGAATCTGTTGCGTTCTAAGCTTTAGAGGCGATGAAAACGGCACACAAACTATGAATGAGTGGTTAGTGGGGAACAGCTCTACGTCCGGAGATCCTTTCATATGGATTAAATTGTGTGATGTCTTGTCACGTGGAGGTTAAGAATGGCCACGGTTGTTTTCATCTCAAATAGTTATCCGTCTATCTTTTCTTTTCCTGTCTATATATATTGGCATGTTTTAACTAGCCCTTCCTATACTAGGCCCGAACATCTTATACGGCCTTCTATGTCTTTGTGATGCCACGACAAGCATTGATAGTGCTTGCTGTAACCGTACCGTTATTTCATCACTTTGAGATTGTTTTTCCCCATAAGAGTTCCATCACATGAATCCCTTGAAAATATTTTTTTTTTCTCACATAAAAGTTTTATTACATAAATCATTCAAATAGCCTATTTTTTTCTGTTTTTATTATTTTATTTTATTTTTTTATTTTTTTCACACATTATAAATCAATCATTTGAATAACCACATGTGCTCCAAATACACGTCAACAGATCAAAATTTGATGTTCACATATCTGTAAAATATCAGCCAGCTGGTTTATCTACCTATGGAGAATTATCTGTTGGTTTGTATTGCCTGTTGTCCGTTTCCTTCTCGTTAAAGTTGAATTGAATTAGTCAGCTTCTCTCAAAACCTTTCTAAGCGATGACTGATCATATGTTTGGTCTTTTGTGTAATCCAAACGGTTAATCGCAGAGAGTATCTAGGGATCACATCCCCATATCATCGTTCGTTTCTAGCAAAGAGGGTTGGTGAAAGAAGCCTGTTGTAGCTTAGAAGTGTCTACAGCTTTTGATTACGTCCATGAGCCATGATTCTCAAATTGAGTTGCTGTATGAGCTCGTGCGTGGAAAGAGAACCTCTCATTTGAACTGACATCTCTCTTTAATTGTTTTGCTTTTCAATTATTCCTCCTCTTCTTTTACTGGTTAATTGTGCCTTTTGACTATAGAATAACATGTTTCCTTGATACGCTCGTCCTGATTGTAGAAAGGAGACAAAAAAGACTAGATATGCGGCAAAAAGAATTTCATAGATACTTTCCCGCCGCATGATTGCAGCTTGCATTTTCTGCTAGGTCAAACCAGACAGCAGTTGCAAGGCGTAGTCGGTCAAGAAAGTATGATTACTGGTGTGGTCAAGTAACAGTCTTTTCACCGGCCAACATCTAAGGATGTAAGCACGCGCTATCGTTGAAGCCAGCGCTTCCAGCAGACCCGCGCATGAAAGTGCATATCCTTCTGTATGTCCCTTAAATAGAGTGATGTCATGAAGTCTCAATATACTCTAGTGCCATTATACCTTTATTAGCTGTTGTATTGTCAAAAAATAAAGATTCCCTTTCAAGACAGATGCTTTCGGCTGCAACTGCTAGTCTGACATCTCAGGAAAGAATCTTGTAGAATATACAAGTCATCATTTGCTCCCCTTGGCCTATTTTCCACTGATGCTTTTCTCCGCTTTTTTTACTTTGTTCAGTAATATCTCAAGTGCCTGAGATCAAGTACCCGAAATCATGTTCAAAGTGACACTCTCTCAAACCATTAGATGTGGGGCAAAGAGCTGAATGCTTCGTCCCTGTACTCCTCGCTGGAGAAGGAAGCACTCACATAGTATCTTGTATGCCCAAACTCTTAATGACTTGCAGTGACTTTGAGGACCATGGTATTGGCACGAGAGATAATTTTCACAAAAAGCAGTCACATTCTGTCAATTTCGGAAGTGTCGGTTGATGAGACGCCAGCTGGTCGAGTTATGCCTTCGGGCGAAGGAGGAATAATCGCTATATTTCTTAGATTGACAGTTGTAAAAGATCCACAGAACTGCTGACTGGCACCCTCGGTTGCAATATCGGGATGTACAGATTAAAGTAACAGCCAACAGACTTTACTTCCATGGTAATCCAGGACGTAGTTAGAAGGCTCACTAGATCTGGCGGATCTGATCTTTTTCTCAGGCCCAGATCTAGTGACCCTTACGTAGTCAAGTCCCATGACAAGCGGCACAGCTTGTTCTGAATGAAGCACGAAAGGAGTTTTAAAATATCGGGGTCCTTAGAGGACTACGAGGTATTTCTACCTAATGCCTCTATAGATTCATGCATGGTGAAGGCAACAGGGCTCAATATCTCATTGATAGGATATATGTACCGTGCAATCAATATAGGATTAGAATTTTTACGCGTGCTCTTAAATCCCCGATATTGAGGTCTTTGCTGCTTTAAACCATTCGTTTGATGCTCTAGTTAAGGGTTTGTTTTTGCAACAGCGGCTTCATTTACTAATTGTTGCCCAGCCGCAGACATATTCCCAATCAATAGACGTATCTGTTGAAGAATAGAATGTACAAACCATCATCCTCATGATTCGGCAGCTTGTGGCATGACAAAGAGAGAAGAACCTTGAAGAACAGAGCTTATATATGCTTAAATATAGCTCTATGATATAAAGCCGGTGAGAAAGGCCTGAGGATACGAGCTTAAAATTTCACTAAAGCGGAATATCTTTTGCCTCAGCAGGAGCCATCTTCTCAACCCCGTCCTCAATCAACAACGTTCCGCTGCTAATACCAGACAATGCATTAGGTGCAGACACAAGTAGACCCCGTACTACAAGGTCTTTATGGAAAAACTTGTCCCGTCTGTCAATTGAGCCCGTGGGTTACTGCCGAGTTTGACTGGATCAGCCAATAGCCATTTCGCTGAATCAATAGCTTAAATCAGCACGCCGAGTAGCTAAAAAGCTCTATTATGTTCTCGCATGTACAATAGAGTGATTAAAGGCGAATGACAGTCCATAATCAAGCAAAGATCATTTGAGCACGATGATCCAACAAGAGACTATAATGTACAGTATTAGAGGATTTCAGCCACCACGGAGCCAGTAGAAATTATCAAGCGGAGACCTCAAGACAACTGTCGGTTTAGGGGGACTAATCTGCAATGCTCACGCCCGTGCACCATTGAATATAATAGCCGCATGCAAAGCGCTATGCCAGCTGTGTATAATTTCAGGACATTTTCCCATTCTTCACATCACAGAAGGTATATTAATGTCTTTCTCGCTGGTTGGTCTTACAAGCTCCTAATTTAGGCTTCCTCGCAAAACTAAGTGAACGTACCGCTATCTCATCTTTAGGCCACATTTCAGAAGTTACAGTAACGCCTTGAGTGATATAAAGGTGCTCAATACCAAGCGAAGAATACCCTCCGCCATATCCAGCTACATATTTTCTGACGCACATCTGGGTGCTATATGGGACTTCAGCACTGGTGTCTTCTCTCAGCACTTTGTGTGCTTACTTATCAAGGTGATTATGAGGAACCACTGGCCAACGTTCCCAAAAATCGCCGATGATTGTCCATAAATTAAACCGAGAATAAAGTTGGCCAGGCTACCGGTGATGAGAAAATCAGAGTTTTTTTTGGCGAAAAGGTTTTGTACTTATGCAAACCGTCCAAAAATTCCGCCAAGGGCCTTATAATCTTTGCCCTAAAAATCACTTGATTCTGTCGCCTTTTGAGGATAACCTGACTCGTATTGTAGATATACCTCAATACTACTTATATCCACAGATTTTGTTCCGTCATATCTCCTGAAATACCTTCAATGAGCCTAGACAGGAAGAGGAGCTCTTTTCATCGGGAAACGCCGAGAACAAGGCGGCCAGAACCCTTCTGTATGTTTCCCTTTCCCGTGAATGATTTTGGCAACACTTTCCAAAAATTCGAGACTTTAACCAGTTCAGCAGTCTCCAGGCCAGACAAGCTTTCAGAATACACCGCCATTTGCGTGGGTACACCCCTTACCGCCAAACAACAAAATCACCCAGTATACGGCTCCTCCACTATATCATCAGAGGGCGGCGGCCTCTTTCTCTCTGGAGCTTTCTTTACAGGGTCATCTCTCGGTGGTAACTCTGGGGGAGCTCTCCCTGAATCTTGTGAGACTGATCGCTTGTGACTCGGCAACAGAGGACTTTCAACTAACGGCGGCTCAAAGCTGCTCCCGGGAGATTGAGGCGGATAGAACAGAGGAGCCACTTTTCCGTCATCGGACTTTTTAGACAGACGACGCTGCGAGATCATCTCTGGACGTGTGTATTGTACCTCCTGTTTGGTGTCGGTAGACGATTTCTTGCGGTTCTGGTACCACTGGCCCAGCTTTTTAGATAGATTGGTAGCGGATGATTTCGAAGATATATCAGTAGTGGAACGGGTAATTTCCGGAGGAGGCTCCAATTCAGAACTTGTT
>JAJLSF010000295.1:0-132602 GCA_030567395.1 Citeromyces hawaiiensis
CCAGTAGTATTTGCCATCCTAAAGTAAGGTAGATTAGTAGTTGCATTCCAAAAGCCAGTTTCCTGGAGAAAAGGTGCGCACATATCACTTATTATTAAGTCAACAGGTGGGTTTTGCTCGATATTTTCGTCTGTTCCAAGAAAGTGTAATCGTATTTGTTCGTGGGTCTGTTTCGAGAGTATATTGGCTTGAAGAGAAGATACTCCAGCAGGAGGCTGACAGGGCAAAATATCTACACCGAGAACTTTCCCCTCCTTGACTCTCGCTTTAGCAACTTGAGACCAAGCTCCAGGAGCGAATCCTAGATCTACAACGTTTTGGCTCTTTTTCAGCACTTTGTACTTGTCATCGATCTGAATTAGCTTGAAAGCTGCTCGCGATTTAAGACTTTGCGATTGAGCCTCCCGAGTGTACGTATCTTTGCTTGCTCTATTTAACCATCTACTAGACGAGGGAGACCTCCTCGAATACAAACGAACAAACTGTAACAAACTAAACCTCGACAGCATAACCCGAGGTGTGCGGGTGAGGAGCCCTAGCTCCAAGCACGTGAGATGGTTACCCTGCAGCTCAGAGGAGGGATGCGTCCCGAAAAAAAAAAAATTGTCTGCACGATTTTTCATCCTCGTCGAATCAGCCAAACCGGTTT
Source organism: Citeromyces hawaiiensis (assembly GCA_030567395.1). Classification (NCBI taxonomy): domain Eukaryota; kingdom Fungi; phylum Ascomycota; class Pichiomycetes; order Pichiales; family Pichiaceae; genus Citeromyces; species Citeromyces hawaiiensis. Next base: position 650 of record JAJLSF010000295.1, read on the forward strand.
ACCTACTATACACTGCTAGGGAGACGAATCCAGAATGTCTAAAATCTCATCCTCCGAAGTTCGTGAGCACGTCAAAGAGCTGCTCAAGCACTCCAACGAGACCAAGAAGAGAAACTTTCTTGAGACCGTTGAGCTGCAAGTTGGTCTGAAAAACTATGACCCACAAAGAGACAAGCGTTTCTCTGGTACTTTGAGACTTCCACAAGTCCCAAGACCAAACATGTCTATCTGCATCTTTGGTGACGCTTTCGACGTTGACAGAGCCAAGTCTCTTGGTATCGATGCCATGTCCGTTGATGACTTGAAAAAGTTGAACAAGAACAAGAAGCTTATCAAGAAATTGGCCAAGAAGTACAACGCTTTTGTTGCTTCCGATGTTTTGATCAAGCAAGTTCCAAGACTTCTTGGACCACAGCTGTCCAAGGCTGGTAAGTTCCCAACCCCAGTCTCTCACAACGACGACTTGTACTCCAAGGTTAACGATGTCAAGTCCACCATCAAGTTCCAACTGAAGAAAGTTCTATGTCTTGCTGTTGCCATCGGTAACGTCGAGATGGAGGAGGACGTCCTTGTCAACCAGATCATGATGTCTTGTAACTTTTTGGTTTCTCTGCTGAAGAAGAACTGGCAAAACGTCAACTCCCTGGTGATCAAGTCCTCCATGGGTCCATCTTTCAGATTGTACTAAGTGTGTAATGTAAGATATTTGTTTTGCAATCTTCTGAGAGCTATTGCTCTGTATTTTGTAGGTTTTGTACCAAGCCAGTTTTGAAAAAGTCAACATTTCTCGCTTTAGACATACTCGCTTTGGTTGGTCTCCTCTTGCCTATTACACTCACCTCATGCCATTTTATCTTAAGGCAGACACTCATCACATGCGAGAATCATTAAACGTAGACACCTATCTAAGCATGCCTAGTGGCAAGATGGAATGAAATAAAGTGGTCAAGAGATTTTGCATTGTGAGATAATGCCGAATTATTGCGACGAGGCGTAAACTATGAGATTAAGAAGAACAACATAAATGGTGTACGGGTTTTGCTACGTCAGCATTGCATGTGCCTTGCAGATTCTCCCCGGCCCCTATGCCCACGGAGTTGTCTCAGAAGACGGGTAAGGGTTTCTTTTGATGGTCTCATTAAGGGTCACAAGATCTGCCGGTTCTAGATCAGATCAGCTCCATTTGATAAAAAATTGAAAATGATGAAGTCTCACGGATATAGTTGGTTTGATTGACCCTCTTTCAAAAACAAAACCTTGCATAATACTGCATAATACTGCATAGCTCTGAGTCTTAGATCCGGGGAGATCTGACCTGATCTCATCTTTTTCGTAAACTCGGATCTAGATCCACCCCGGATCGTATATTTTTTGCATATCCGGATCTAAGATACGGATCTGGAGAGCCTCAAAATAGCTGCCCCAAAAGCTCATATTACAACTGGGCTTTAAAGCTCACTACTTCAACCCGACTGAATCTCCATCTCCTTCAGATTTGAATTGAGCTCCTAACATAATGGCAGAGAAGACGGAAAACAGACTTAGATGGAACACTATTACTACGAGGCTTCTCCTCAGAGAAGCCTCGTCTGAAAAGGCCGATAATATGTCTCTCGCTAACCGCTTCATGTATTTTATCGAGATTAATCTTGAGAAAATCATCAGGCAACTCGTGGCATTCTTTCCAAAATCAAACTTCGCTAGTGTTCCTGTGAGTGCGTTTGTAGATTCAGTGCTTGGGGTGACATTAATTATCTCGTTTGTTCATATCGCTCGATCATCGGAGTCCACAAACTGGTGTTCGGCAAAGGGAAGCGCCACCATTAATTTCAGCACTTTCGGATATGAAATTTGTTCCAACACAACAGGGCTCGAGATAACTGGATAAATATAACCTCAAGTACCAACATCGATGCCGAAACAGTAAGCTTGCACTTCTTCGAAAGTAACCGCCTCTCATGACATGAAAAGCTCTTGATAGTCAGTGCCAACGATGCTTTCATCTGTTTTTGTAGCAAGCTCATTGTTCATCCGCTGACCTCTTGTTTGGAAAAAACGACATTATGATTGATGCTGGGATGAATATGCACGACGGTCGGGGTTCTCGATTAGGTTTTTTTTCTTCCTATCAGGGTAATCGGTTAAAGTGAGCAGTAAATGCTTCTCAACATCCGTATGGTAGTTGTCGCCCTATCAGTCATAATCCGGGAAAACAGCGTGATGCAAAATTGGAGAAGGAAAGAACTGTCGTGACTTATAAGAACGAGTAAAGAGACCTAGACTTTACCGGAGATTTCTCGCAAATGATTTTCTTGAGTTATCAGTAAGCAATGCATTACGGTTATACTCTGCATTGAGTGACCCGAAAATTATGACGTAGAAGGGTTCCAGTGTGCCTGGCAGTTTCCGGTGGATGGAAGCTACCTTCTCCCACTGGTTGTGCCAATCGATCGATGTGTATCTGCGGTGCTGTAGCCAATTTCGGATAATCGGCTTATTTGCCACGGTGGTTCATTTCACAGCCTATTTGCGGTGGACTTGGTTTTGATTGATTCCCGTCTGTTTGTTTTGGTGGTCACAAACTGTTTTGCGGACATCTGATAGACCTGCTGGTTCCTATCTTGGCAGGGAACAGTCAGCATATGACTATCTACTTGACCTCGCCTAGAACAGCGGCCTGGGTCTCTACAAGGATACATCAACATTACCACTCGATCATGGTCTGATTATACCTCTCGTGGCTTCACCTAACATCTTCTATATAAGATCACGTATATCAGAATACACAGACATATCCACCAGTATTCCTAAAGTCTCCCTCAGGGATATATATATATATATATGTCCCATGGAGAGAAAGAGAAGCGAAGCAGCGATAGCAGCTGCAAATGCTTGGACGAATAAGAATAAGAGAATAAAACAGCAAACGATTGAAATACCTGATACTGACTTTTCTGACTCTGAAGTGGAAATAATTGAGGAGAAATCTGTTGAGCCAGTCAAGTCTCCCGTACAGCTGATCCACTCCATTTCTCACGGGAATTCGACAGCCAATAAAGATACAGTGAGACTCGCTGATTTAATTTCATTTTACGGACTTGTGAAAACTTTCCAGTTCAGCTTTGCTATTGATTGTGAGTACCTTATCCCCCATTTAAAATCAAAAAACGTACAAGTTGTTCTGGTGTGCTCTCAGGAAAATGCCAATGTGCCTCCCGACTACAAGAAAGCTTTCGACATCAGGCAGCTGGATGTTAAAGTACCAATGTATGGATCTCATCACACAAAAATGATGGTGAACCTGTTTGCCGATAACCATATAGAAATTGTCATTTTGACAGCCAATATGACTTTGATGGATTTTGACGCCAACACGCAAATGGTTTGGAGATCTCCAAAGCTTTATATAGGGGATGGTAAACCACAGCCGCGGTTTAAACAAGACTTTTTGGCGTATCTGAAGGAGTACAACTTTGATGATCTCTCTTTGCTTGCGGAAACGATGGAAAAGTACGACTTTTCACCAGTGAAAGCGGACTTTGTTTCCTCTGTTCCTGGGAAATATCGCCTCGACAACGATAAGCTTTACGGATACGGTAAACTCTACAGTTTGTTAAAGGAGCACAAACTAATTGCAGATAAAACCAAAAGGACCAAAATTGTTGCGCAGATGAGCTCTATTGCATCTTCTTTACAAACGTGGAAAGCTGCCAATGTTTTCACGCATATTCTCGCTCCGCTTGCAAGTGGGGGAACATTTCCTCTCAGCAGTGGTGAAAAGTCATTGCGAGAAAGCATGGAGAGTTGGTCATTCGAGCCTATGATTGTCTATCCCACTGCCGAGGAGGTTCGCACTTCCAACTTCAAAACTCTTGGTGGAAACTCTATTTTTATCAACGACTCCAAGAAGCACGAAGAGTCACATATCAAGCTTGTGCGAAAGTTTCTCTACAAATGGGGAGGTGGTGCCAAAGATAGCGGTCGTTCGAAACTGGTGCCTCATTGCAAAACGTACACGGCAACAAGCGACGATTTCAAGTCTCTAAACTGGTTTCTTATGACGAGCGCAAATTTATCTAAGCAAGCGTGGGGGGCTCCACTTAAAGAGGACGAGTACGAGATCAAGTCTTACGAAGCTGGCGTGTTGATCCACCCATCGCTTTGGCCAGAACGACCCACCCTTGTTCCCACTTTACAGTCAGATACTCTCAGCACATGCCAGAGCAACTGCATTCCAATACGCATGCCTTACAACATTCCGTTGGAAAAATACAGTTCACAGGACGAGCCGTGGAGCATCGCAAAGCATGGAGTCAATCAGGAAGATGTATTTCTTCTACTTGACCAAAGCAGGAGGAGTTAAACTAATTAAATGCGCGCACCTTTTTCTGTGCCTTCTTATTCTTCTTGTTGTGCTTCTTGTTTTCGGTGGTTTCCACTTTGTGGAACGGGGTTGAATAAGACCCTTTGACTCCGTTCATTTGGAAAAACTCCTTGTCGAGCTCGTCCCCGGCATCCACAAGCGCTGCTTGTTTTCCTCCGTAGTTTGTTCCGGTTTTCGCTGACGAGTTTCCCGTTGCAGCCACATGGCCCGAAAACGTGAGCTTTGACAGATCCTTGGCTAAGTCTATCTCGGTGATATTCTTTTCCCTCGCAGCTGCAATCAGCTGTTCCTGCCGATTTTCAGGTAGCGTACTCAGAGTGTATAGATCCTTGTTGAACTCGTCGCACTGCTCCCTTGTTAAAGGATCGTCCTTATTAGGAGGCGGAAACACAAATAGAAGCTTACCGCTGACATAGTCCTTGAGTATATATCGCGCGGCACGACTCTGATCGGCTGAACCGTATCCCTGAGTCATGTACCCACGCGCACGACCGTATGCCGTCAGAAGCTCCTGCGAAGTCACTTCTTCCGCTTTCGTAGGGATGGCGATACCGTAAATCGCCTCCAGATAGTACTTGGGGATTCTTTGAGCCACCAGCTGCGATGGAGCGGTATACTCCCTCAGCTGATCGATCGGCAGCACACCATTACAGACGAGCTCTCCGTTTGTGTAAGCGAAATTTGGGAAAACCAAACCGGGACAGTCACAAAGAATCACTTTGTCTGAAAGTAAAATTGTCTGAAAGTGCTTAGTCTTTCCCGGAGTGGCAGAAACAGACACTTTCTTGGCCCCCACCAGTGCGTTGATCGTAGAAGACTTACCCACATTCGGGTAGCCAACCAACCCGATTTGAAGTTTTGGTGGAGAGTTGGCAGATTGTTGGTACAGCGGTTCGCTTGGAGCCGCATCCATAAACAACTGTTCCAGTTCCTGTACCGTGATGATTCTCACTTTCTCGTCAACCTCAACGCTATCCTCTACAACGTGTCCCAATTCCTCTTTTTCAAGCTTGTCGTTTGCCTCAGCAGCACTGAAAAATGTGTATTTGATGTTTTGGGCTTCAAAGTAGTTTGCCCACGCCAACCTCTGCTTCACCGTCAGCATGTCAGCTTTGTTCACCAGAAGCAGGTTCTCCTTGCGCTCGTCAAGCTCTTTGACATACCTGTCGAGATCCATGGATCTGAACAAGAGAGGGTTTCTGGCATCTACGATTTGCACTACTAGGTCCGAACGTTCAATAACTCGCCACAACTGTCTCCAAACCTCGATGTTTCTTTCGAACGGCGTCAACAACAGATCGTGGTTCTGCTGCAGCGATGCCAAATGCCGTCTCCACTCCAAAAATGCCTCTTTTTCCATCCTATCCAATTGAAATTTGGTGGTTTCGGAGTTCCATTCGGGCCTTCTGGGTACAATCAGATCTTCAATGTGCCTCATCTGACGCTCGTGCTTCTCTTTCTCTTCTTCTTTGGATAAAAGGTAGGGATTCTTGGTGGTTGACGAGTCTACCCGTATAATCTTGACCTGCGATCCTTTTTCCGCAGTGAAATCCGTATCTGCCAGTTCTGCCGTGTTGAGGAACTCGTCAAGCGCATTTTCCTGTGTCACAGAACGTAATTTGACCCAGTCGGCTTCTCTTTTGTCAGTTGTGAATCTCATCTCTCCATCGGGCAGGTACTCGATAGCATTCTCCTGCGCACGCGCATTCTGTATAGTACGACCCAGACCTATGGTGTTGTTGTTTTTCCTTGCTATTGGCTTGGGCCCTTGCGGGGCCTTCCACTTTTTGGGGAGAATCTTCTGTGGAGGCATAGTATAGTAGAGCAAAAAAAAAAAAAAAAAAAAAACCAATTGGTTGGGGCACGTCCGGGAGCTGAGCTGAGACTCATTGCGACAAAGGCCGTAAAGGGGAATCAGTTTGTGGGATGTTTTATTGATTGCGTAGTGGAGTTTTTTCATTCTCCCTTTCTGCAAATCAGCTGTTGTCTCAACCACTGATCTTCAGATTTCTGTCCCTTGAATGCAGTCATTTTATGTGATCGACAATCGAGCATTAAAAGAGAATCTTGCAACGATTGTTTGAGTAGAGCTTTAAAGCTACTGGTTAATTGGACCGTTAGTCCTCTCGAAAAATACGGAGAGTTGGTTTTCTTTAGAAGAAGTGCTTTCACGCTGGAGCAGCAGGCCTTCCAAAACGTTATGGATCCTGGAGAGACGAATAGAGAAAGGCCAGCAACTCTTGTTGAAATAAAACCACAGGGCACCAGAGTTAGCAAATTTCATGTGTTTTTTTGAACGGTTGGTTAACCATATCAAGCCATACTCTCCATTTACACAAGGCCCATGGTAAAGCGGGAAGCCTCGATAACGCGGTTCTCAAGTGGCCTCCAGAGACCTATAGAGGAGTATTCCCCAGAAGAGGTGGATGATGCGGATGAGACTGATATATTTATTACATGGCACCAAACGTAAGCATCGCTCATATATGCAGGCTCAGAAGGCTAAATGTGGGTAATCAACGTGCCTTACAGCACTGCGACGGCTCGGATAGGCACGAGTCATTTTTTTCCCATCGCTCCAAATCTCCTCGATGCTCAAGGGAAGACATCTGAATGGCTCAGGGTTGACTACCATAACAACAAAAGTTTGTGGATGGTCAAAGATATTTTTTTTACTTGACTGGCCAAGTTCGACCGGCATATTGCCGAAAAAAGTATACCAAGGTCTGAAAAATATGTGTGTTCATAATTTCACCTGCATATCCCTTATTCAGCCTCTGGATGCTGGTATTAACCCCGCCCCAATAAGGAGTACAGATACAAGCAGTATAATAATGATCTAGGGCTTCCAGATAATGAGGTGGTTGTTTTAACGGTGATGTCTCGACCTTTCTGAAAGGATCCCCGTCGTAAAATTGCCAATTTAAAAACCCTGGAGCTAATTTGGATAAGTGACTCGATACGGAATGATAAGTAACAACTGAACAACTCACGAGCAATAATCGTATGCCAATTGAAGGTATTTTGAGTCCGATGGACGAGGAGATCCATTCTGGGGCGATGATGGCGTAATCGCTAATGGCCCTATCTGAGATTTACAAGAAAGCGTGGAATGTGATCGACAATGTCATAGTAGCACTGCCTAGGTTGCCAAAGTGATTGACTATTTTGTCGAAAGCAAGCCCATTTTGGATATCCGCAGCTCACCATGTTGTCTGAAAATTGAGTGTGAATACACACAATTATCGGTAAAGAAAACTAATTCATGGTGATGGTCCTTCCCTGATCTACGAAATACTGCCTCGAAAGCTTTCCAGCGTGCGCCTCGTTGCAGAGATATGCGCTCTTTCAAAGCAACTCCTTGCTTGATTTGCTGGACCATTGGTCTGCTCTGCCTTCCCCCAAAAGATTTTTATCTTCGGCTGGAGAGAATTGCCAGTTTCCATAAAAGCTTTTCCTCGCAATGGAGAAGCCAGCCGCGTTACTATGACAATTTTAAGCAATTGTTGTAAAAACCGTATTGTGCTTACAAATTACTTGTGGCTTATTCCTCGGTTACTTTCGGAAGAAAATAAACCTCTTTTATCTTCTATTGAGGTTGTCGTTTTGCTGAAGAAGATGCTCAAAAATTAGTCGCGCAACATCAAGAGAAAAGCCTCTTTGTATGACAAGCTCAAAACCTGAACGGCTGGAGACATCTACACTATTGAGGTAGCTTTAAATTGATCTTCTCAGCTCCGACGCCAAAAATTTGTGACTCGGATATTTCGAAGAGTACGCAGATCCCGAAGCGGTCGCCTGATGCGCTACTGAAAGTATTAGCTCTTGATGGTCTTATGAGCCGCATTCTTCAAGAGGGTGCTGATTGCTGAACTGACGATAAGTTTTACGCATTGGGCTCCAATTTGAACTATAACTAGAGAAAGCAAGCGGTGCTCGTGTCCGCCAGGATTACGATAAACCTGGATATTGAAGGGGTCGTCTGACAAATTAGGGTTTGGCTATTGCGGATGAACGTCGCGCTCAGTTGCCTTGATAGTAATGCCCCCATCCAAAACCGATAAGCTCAACCTCAACCCGTTCCTACTGTACTATTTTCTATAAAGTCTATAGCTTGTTGCTGATGATCCAGTTGCCCAACTCATTGCCGAAAAAATCAACAACCGCCTCCTCGTCACACTCTGCCAGCTGATGCAAACGGTACACCAGGTCAAAGTTAACTTCCTCATTCACATAACTATCCTGCTCATAACCCTTGTGGCTCATGACAAAGTTGCGGATATACTTGGCGGTGGTGGGCAACTCTCCTTTTGCCCTCTGTTCCACAAGACTGAGGTATGCGCTTATACGCTGCTCGTCATTGGGATAAGTCTCACTAACATACCTGCGAACCATGGGAAGCAGTCCCGTGAAGGATTCCGATCCACAAAAGATATCGGCCAAGGACAGCTGCGACACCTTTGCGTCTTTCTTCTCAAATGGATTTTCACGCACGTGGAAACGTTCCTTGAGAATTGCGTCCCTTTTGTGAGCCTTTCCCATATTCTCCTCAACGAGGGAAATAGGTATGTAAAAGTTTGGCTTATATTTCAGGATTGCCAAAGAGACAAGAATCACAAAATTGGCAAACGCGCTGTTTTCGAAATCCGTGACAGAAATTTCCATGGTACGAAACTCCACTCTCCATCCGGGCCCCTTGGTGCTAGATGTCTTGTGGGGCGGGGGCTTGAATCTAAGTGTTTGCCAGTTTGTAGACTGGATGTTCTCAAAGTGGTCGTTGCTCTCTGTGTTATCCTGATGAATTCTTTCGTTAAAAATCACTAGAGGATCGCGGATAAACAGGTGGGCGAAATGGTGAGCCAGAACGTCATCGAAATATGGCTCAGATCTCAGCTTTTCCAGCACTTTTTCGTTTATAGGCGATTCTGTATCGTTGAACTCGTTTTTGAAAAAGTTGAAGGTTTTGCCGTTATAGTCCCCGAGGTACTGATCGATGGAATCGTATCGAGATTTGGGGATCTTGAGCAGTTTCGCTTCATCCATCACATTCCCACGAGATTTGTGATGAGGCAACGCAGTTACATCCCTTTCAAAAGGTGTTCTATCGTCTACGCTTCCAGCAATGACATTCCAGCGAACATCCTGATCCGCGAGGAACCCTCTAAAAATTGGAGCTGCTGCAGTAAGGGCAAGCATCAAAGGGGCGATATTTGCGAGAGAATCATACAAGTACCGAGCCTGATACACGTCAGTAGCCTGCATCGTCACCTGTAAGCACGAGGAGCCCATTCCAAACCCCATAGCATCCATATAGATGTGGCCCGGTTTGGCAGCACCCTCGTGGGACTCGGAATCATGGTCAGTGTACAAGTTTCTCCTTGGGATTGTCGGGTCGAGATCTTCAAGAGATCTGGTTTTAACGTCTTTAAACAACGGTACGTTTATAGCAACTTTGCAACCTCTGCGAGTACGAATGTTGGCGGTAAGCGTGGGGAACCTCACGTGACGATTGATTATTTCGTCGGGCAAGAATAAAGACTGAGATGCACATCCATTAGCGCCAACTTCCGGATACGTGAAATTTGCGCATCCCATACGGGGGAAAGCGGTTAAAGTCATAGGAAGTATGGTTGGATCAGCGAGTTCGCTGGATGCAACTTTTCTACGCAAAATCATATTGCGCTCCACCTCGACAAAATCCGAAAGCGACCGAACAGAAAACGGGTGTAAAGGAGTCACTTCAATCATGTATCGACCGTATTCCGGATGGAATAGAACATTATTGTCCTGACACTTTTGGAACGCTTCGCCATCCTCTCCTAATCTCTCCAAAATAGAATCTTCGTCTATAGCGAGTTGTGCCGAATGAGCCGATGGATCAAGTTTCACCAACATATATTCCACTTCGTCCCCCCATAAGAACTGGTCGTCTTTTCTATCCATGCCAGACTTAAATATAAGAATCAGCTGCTCTATCCCGTTATCTCTCACGTGCTCTGCATATTCACGGGATTCTACCCAGGGGAGCGGTGTTCCTAAAGACAAAAGCCCCATCTTGTAGCGACTGCACCTAAAATGTTCGCGGTGATAAAAAATCTGCGTGCGTTATCAATGCAGAGTGGCCAAAAAAAGACTTGTAACAAAGAGAGTGAATTATGAATCGACCCCTTCTTAAAATTGATTCCAATCGGTTTATCGTCCAATCGCGCTTGAACCGTTTCACAGTGTATAATTACATCTTGTCACGTGACAATTTGTCAGCCCACCGCGGAATTTGAGGAAGAGGGTCAGATTTGCCATACAGTGGCCTACGGAGGGAAAAGTGTCCCAAAAAGGGACATAATATCCTGTGTGGACACTTTCAGCCGAATTAACCTGTGTACGCCCTTTGATGAACTCTTACTGGTTATACTGGCATTTAACCGAGCGTGCCATGCTTCTAGGTATGTTGCGACGATGGTACTGAGATTCTGCGCTTCGAAGTTGATGGCAGATGCCTGAATGCAGCGTCTCAAAGTAAGGTGCGCCAGAAGACGCGTGTTTGTTGTGATCTCAACACTTTACTGGATACTTTTTTCGAAGCGGTAAACAAAAGATCCGAGAATTTAACTAGAAACGTACATAGAAACGTATGAAGCCTGGTTGAGGATGATGGCTTGATAAAAGCATTTTTGGGTGGTAAGAGAGAGTGGAGACTTTCGATATATTCTTGCACTATCCTGTCGATAATGAACTACAAAATATTGGAGAAAGTCTAAGAAACGTTCCCTGCTTCTATTCTTTATCTTCAGGGCTTCTGATTCTTCCATGCATCAGTGTATCCGTTGAAAGATTGTTATGTGTATAACTTCTTCAGCGGTAGTCCAAGCAACCTGAAGCACCATTCTCTTAGGGAAACATCAAAGTCCAAACCTCCGAGTCTCGCTGTTTCTTGGAGGGATTGAGATGCATGATCTTTGATGGGCGCAATTTGTTGGCATATCAGCTCAGCTTGAATTTTAATTCAATCTATCTGTGATTGGAAGCGATCGGTTTGTGGGTCAGAACTTTTAATCCAAAGGAGAGCAAATCGGTAGGGTTCGAACTTGCATTTTGTTTACAATTTATTTGTTGGATACAGAACGTAAGTGAAGTACATGTTACTAACAACTTGATAGCACGTACGGTGTAAAGCCCATCTGTGGTCCAGTACAATAGCGTACTGAATAGGAAGAGGTATACTAATACCTGCTTCCATGTAGTAACGAAGGTAAACAGTCCTACAGAGAGAGTTTGATTCGAGATCAGTCGGCTCTCTTGGCATAAGACCATACAAGATGATCGCTCCATCGCTCTATGCGATTGACCGCATATGCTAACAACATATGTGTGGGGTTACATAATGAGTATACTTCCCTAGGAAGGTTGGATTGGCCTGCGGTTACGAACCTCCCCTTGGTGAGTTTTTGGTCGGACCCATCCGATATTAGATTCAGATAGCTGCAACCTATTGGCCAACGCATTAGTGCAGCATTAGCTACGTAATGTGCATGGATCATGTCGTCAAAATCGGAGCCGAAATTGATCTCGGGATCCCGAGGCGTATGCGAACGACCTGATTGGTTCCTCAATGGTTCTGACTTTAGCGTTAACGGCATAATGGAGAAATGGCTGCATATAGACGGTAGACGTATAAGATAGGTGTTTTCGCACGGCGGAAAGAGAGACAAAGAGAGATAGAAACAGAGATATAGCCAATTCACGTTTTCTCACAATAACTTTAATATGGACACCAACAATCTGGAGCATTACAACACTGACGCTGACATTATTTTACCGCTACTCGATTGTACTTGTTACAAGAAGCTGACGATGGAGTAGAGAGTGGTAGCATGTCATTGAGGGGAAGCGGGAATGACGATAGAGTAAAGAACGGTAGAGCTTGTTTTATAGCAATGCACCTTTTAGAACATATGTCGCTGCTTAATTGTTGTTGGAACTTATGTTCCATATGAAGCTCACGTGACATCAAGTGCATTAAGATGCATATCGTTCATGCACGACGGACTATATAATTAGCTTTTATATTCCTCAGTACTTTGAGTGAGTCCGAATATATCTTAATACTCGTTCTAAGAATTGTTCTACTTCGTCGACCGAGCATACGCCTTAGCTTTACCCTATCTTATTTTAACATATTACGTCTTTCCGCTTCGCTACAAAGGTGAGTAACACCTGTGAAATCTGGCTGATAAAGAATGAACGGGGAAATAATCTTGAGATCTGGATTGCAAATAGGACAAGTTTGCGATCAAACCCAATTTTGAAAACAAAAGAGCGAAGAAATACATAAATGGTATACTTATAACTTGTCACGTATAGAAATGGTGTATGAGGGCGACGTTTTTTCAATTTCGTGAGACTAAAGCTTGCCTAAAATGGGAAACTGTTGGATTCCGTACCGGGTTCTGTTTGTGTTCTCTTTTTGGGCATTTCCAATTATGTATCATGGATATAAAATCGTGTCCAACATCCCTCCTAAACATGGGATTTAAGCTTTACGCTTCTCAGTCACATTCACCATATTCGACGCAGCCAATCTCCTCTTCATGAAGTTTCATGCAATTTAACTCTAAACATGTTGCTTTAAATGGATCAACCAATTGGGCGATGAACCAACTGTATTTGATAGGGATTGATGCAGCAAGCACAAAGCTTGGTCAAACTATAATTAGGGACTCATCAATCAATCAAAGTATCGTAGGAACAAGTTCGCTCTGGGCGAGCTAAGTACGGGGAGACTTGTAAACAAGTGACTTTATGCAATCCCCTATTGAGGCGGCCCATTATTTCTCCTCACAATAGCATCTACAAAGCAGCGGAGCACTTCTTATCTGGACTTACACCTTAGGGTCAGTGGGTGCTCAGCCTGACTCTAGAAAATAGGAACACGTATCTGCGCAATTCCCTCCTCACCGCTATTAACACGGAGCACGTATGGTTTTACTATGTAAGCGCAGTTTAAAGTTAATATTAATCTCAATTACTCACGGTAATCCTGACAATAATTCTGACAAAACCATATGTAAAGAATAAGCCATAGCGCGAGGCCTCAAAGGTTTGTTCACCTTGGTTGATTGCTATGAGGGTTCTGGGAACCACATCGATCATTGAGCAGCTTTTTCTTGCTTCGGATGGTGTGCAAACCTCAGGATACCAACAGATGTACGGAAGGCTCAAGTCAGCACTGCTAGAGCTGGTTCTAAGAAAAGAGTATTTATTCTATGACATTTAGACCGTGAAGCAGACAAGACGTTTGTTCAGTCAGCACCACCTAACCCACATTTTCCCCAGCCGTTGTAATCTTCATTCCTCGTGGCCCAATGGTGACGGCGTCTGGCTACGAGTGACATTTACTTCTGATACCAGAAGATTCCAGGTTCGAGTCCTGGCGGGGAAGATTTTTTTTTTGCTTAGAGTTTGTTTCCTTTGATAGGAAAGTCACTTCTACTCCAATCTCTACAATCTTGAAAAAAGCAATATTCATAATCGTTATAGCATGATACAAAGTAATTTAACAGTAATGTTCTCCACCAGCGCACCTAAAAGCAGTTCAATTAGTTCCTTTTTTCATCTCTGATCAAAGCTTGGGAGAGGCATCTTTGACAGAGGAGGCAGAACATTATGCGCATCGGTACCGCTACTTTTCGAGCTGACGGGAGTGGTGGTTGACGACGCTTCAGAAGAGCGGTTGGTCGCTTCTGAGGCACTTGACGATGTCACGCTTAAAGGCGGACTGGACTGAGAAGGTGTCACGATCGTAGGCCTGACGAGATGCGATGGAGGTCTACCAATTATAGGGGTTGACATTTCATGCGAAGAAAGCGGCAAGTGCTGATTGGGTCTTGCGAAAAAATCCGAGTTGCCAGCAGCCATTGGATAAGGATAAGGTCTCACATGATACGGCTGAATGTGAGAGGCCACAGAGCGAGCTGGGAACTGAGCCGCATAGTTTTGCATGTTTAAATTGTGGGTATTAAAGGCTGACTTTGCTCGACACGAGAGACAGTTTTTCTTTGCAGCTCTTCTTGGAGAATACTTGTAACCGGGGTACTTTTCGGCATGCCTCTTTTTCTCTTCTTCAGCTTTTTTATTCCACTCAGCTTTGTCTTCCGGAGAGAGGTTTCTCCAACGTCTTCCTAGTTCTCTAGAAACATCCGGGTTTGTGCGGATGACATTACCCTCTTCTAAAAGCAGCTGATGATTCTTTTGGCGGAACAAAATAAAGGCGTTTCTGGGCCGAGGGATCCTGTTAGAATCAGACTTACAAGTGCACTTTTCAAAAAGGTGGGAAGAGTCAAACGGCGCCGGAGGAGGAGGAGGTGGTGGAGGTGGCGGTACAAAGTACTGCGGATGACTAACAAAGTGGCTCTGATGCTGTGGGAAGGAAGCGGGCTGTCTTCTAAGGTCGGCTGCTCCTCCAGGGTAGGAGAGATCTTGATGTTGTTGTTCTTGTGTAATAGGAATGAGATTTGATAACGACGGCAAACAGTTTGACGATCGTGGGTAACTGGGTCTCATATTGTGATCGAAACCGTTAGGATCCATTTCTCGCTCCTGCAGCACATAAAGCATTGTTATATGTAGGGGACACGCCTAGTCAAGCGAAATGCTGAACACAATAGAACCTGCAGATGTCGCGCTATGCCAATGACGTTGCACATCTTTCTTTTTGTGGACGCCCGCCTGCATGATGCATGAAGCGGTGCACCGAAAAAAAAGCCCAACCTTACTCGGTAAAAGACTCCAGAGAAAGCAGAGCAGATCTTGAATAGCGGCTCCGTTGCGCCAAATTCTCTGCATTGTCAGGCGACCAGAATAGCGTGTTTCCACATTGTGCATCCTGCTTAGGGTTTATCTTAAGCATAATCCCGCATCTCGCCAGGTGCGTCAGTGGTGCATAAAGTTCTAGCTAGACCTAACGGTACTCTAATGCCAAGAAGCGTGCGGGCAAGAGTGCACTAAAAACCTTAATTTCTTTTCTTCTCCTTTTCCCTTACTTTGAATTATTTCGCAAAGGTACAATCACTGAGAGGATTATTTCGTCCATCATGCATAGTCATGTAATAGCAAATTTTCGTCCCTGGATCGCGCAGGACAACCATGCAGGAAATTACATAATTCTCAAATTAACGGGTCGCGATTTTTGTAACACGCTTGAATTATGCGCAATTTTTTTGAAACGTCTCTTCATTGCATTGCATTGCATTGCATGCTGCGCCCGGGTAATAAGGAAAACAATACACCCGTCATAAACTTTGCTCAACAACAGATTCGCGGTACAAATTACTCGAGAGCGGGGAATTGCACAAAACGTTTACTTTTTTCAACTGCATGGAATCATAACAAACTCTAAAATGAGAATCACGCTCGCTTTATGGCTTACAATACTCGCGGTGGCAGCACATGCACATTGGGGCCAAGACAAAGGTGCAGGTTATTTCAGGCCGCTTCAACGTCGAGACTCGGAAATAGCTGCCACGGATGCTGGAACTCAAATTGCCACTACAGCTTCATCAGAGCTCTTTTCTTATGACATGTCCACCTTCCCGCTAGTTAGCGGATACAGGACTCGCTCTGACGAACTGTACCCAACTTCAAGATCAAATACCGCACAAGTATATCCAGAAGCTTCTACGAGTAACCTGGGGCAAACCGGGAATGCCGCAGGTGCCCTTGCATGTCCCGGTCCGTTTAGTGCAGGTTTTGCATTTATAGTTGCAATGCTATTATAGATATATTTTGTCTTTCATATATTTTGCTGATTCATCACACTTGAATAAAGCGCGTTTCTAGCATCTTTTTTAATCCATCTGCCCAGCCGATGTTCCTTCGAAAGCGTAGCCATTACTTTGAAGTCACCTTTAGTTTCGGCAACGTCCAACGACGTCACAACACCACGAGCTCCTGTTAGTTCACCAATAAGTGTAAAACTTTTAAAGTCAGACTCCAGTCTCCAAACCTTGATACTGCCGCTCCACGACCCACTGATAAAAGTATCACTATACGGGATAGCGTAAATGCATGTTATCCAGTAGGGCTGTGGTTGTGGTATCGCGGTATTATCCTTCTCGGCAGAAGCTCTGCAAACATCAGCTGCAGGCTCAATTCCGTGAGCAGCTCTCAAAGTAAACAGTGGCTTCTTCTTCGAAAGCGACCATAGCGATATATTCCCATTATCCGATCCGGTGACAAAATGTGTGTCATCCATCATAGAAACGCAGTCCATAGAACCTTCGGCGAAAAACCCATTTTCCTTGCTTTTCCTGCTGAAATCTCCTCCCCGGAAAGTTAAACGAGTTTCATCCGCAATCTTCCACAGCATAGCAGTTCTGTCACGTGACCCGACAGTAACACACCGCTCCTGGCCTAAAGCTGATATACCCACCACCAGGTCTTGGTGTCCGTAGAGGGTTTCCAGCTGAGCCAGTTGGTTGATTGAGTAAGTTCTAATTTTGAGATCCGCACATGCAACGTATAACTGATCAGAGTTTCTGCGAAATGTCAGAGCAAGAACCTGTCCTCTTCGATCCCGGATTTCCAAAACTCTAATAGGAGAGAGGTTTTCGCTACTCCAAACAATGAGCCTTTTATCCCGACCCCCAGTCACTATATACTTCCCATCGGGAGACACCGCGCATGCTAGAATCTCATCACAGTGACCATTTTTGTGAGGCTCTTTCTGATTCAGCTGCAAAAACTGAACACCTCCTTTTGTATATTTGATCTGCTTTGGTTTTTTCGAAAAATCGCTAATGTCCCATTTGCACAGTACCATATCTTTAGACGTTGTGAAGCAATAAGGGTAATGCACAGAAACAGCGGTAAAGTTTTGGCAAAAGGAACGAGCTGTACGAGCTTTTGATTCGTTCACCAAAAGCTTGTCGCCGAGGAATCTATGTATATTACCCTTTTGTTCCGCAACATCTTCTTTCAGTCTTTTGGATATATTGTCTTTATCCAAATCTTCAGCGTCAAATGCATAGTTGTCACCTTCTGTTTCTTGTTTGAGGTTTTCCAAATATTGTTTTGCCAGTCGACGACGCTTGTCGGCAGCGGTTTCCCCTGCAAATTCTTCATCCGAAGAAAGCTCTGCGTCAGACTCACCGGGTTTATCAGAATCTACAGAAACATCACCTTGACCGTCATCCGACTCGCTCACGTCGGAGATCTCTTCATCATTCTCAGCAGCAGACTCCTGTCTAGCTTGCTTAGAGCCGCGCTGCTTAATTGTGGACGGCTTAAAAGACCGCTTGCGCTTCCGAGACCCATCAGACAAGAAAGGATCATTCACTGGCATCGTAGTGCTTGTATTATTTTTTTTTTCTTTCTCTCTCAAAAAAATCACTTTGATGGATGCACGACTGACTTCAAGAAGGATTTTTGGTCTCCTAAAATCGAGTAAATTTTCATCACTTCTAAAATCTCGTCCCCATTTTTCTTCCATTGTCTACTCGAAACGTACGAGTCCAAAACCCCTTTGTATTTAAAGTGCAGAGCGTTTGCCTCTTTCTCGAGATCATCCCACATTGCAAACCCCTCCAGTCCCTGCTTGTTGCCTGAGTGAGAGAGCTTTTGTATGGATAAGTACACAGTAGTCATCTCTTTAATAGTGCAAAGATGTACATCCTCGTTTCGTTCGATCAGATCACTCAACTGTTGCACCTGCTGGCTTTGCAGTAGCATGAGTTTCCCCTGTCGTTTGAGCTGCTGCAGTTCACGCTTAGCCTTTAGTGTGCCTGAGACTTTTTCCCGACTTGAAAGAAGATTCCCCTTTGAGTCTTCAACTTTGCTTCGGTAAGAAGATACATCAAGTTTCAAACTGTGTATCAAGTCAACAGACCCCTCAATAGAGCTTGCCTGATTGAGTAGAATATCATAATCGTTGTTCACCACCTCTATAAGCTCCTTGTCCAGAGTCTTTTGTAGTGTGCGCAGATCTTTGTGGAGATCGTCTAAAGCTGCGTATCTGTAGTTTTGAATCAAAAACTCGTCAACCTTGAAGCCTTTGCCACTCTCCTGGAACCGCGATATCGAGTCAATGAATGAGTCTCTCGTCAATTGCTGAGGGAAAGGGAACTCTTCACTCATGTTATCAATGATGGGTGGTGCACGACCCCCTTAACCTTCGTCACACCATGTGTTTAAGCAGACGAGTACAAGCTATAACTAACTGTTCTTCAAAGCTTCATTGTAGAACTGCAGTTGCGAAGAACCAAAAGCCACCAGCCATGTGTAAATCAGTTGAAAGTACATAAAGGGTGTACGGGAGTTTTTCGTAAGCATACATGAGAATCTGATAAGATTGATGCAGGAGGGAACCATGATTTAGGCTTTTGAAGTGAATTGTGTTTAGGGTTTACTCAAAGTGGGGTAAACCTTATTTAGCCTTTCAACGTAGAAGAAGTTAGGCTTTATCCTGCAGAAACTCATTTAAACGTTCAACGCAGAAGAGAAATTAGGGTTTATCTCTGAAACTGCAGATTCTTTTTAACTTTAAACGAAGAAGAAAAGTTGAGCTTGATCCTGCATAAGCTTTATGCTCTGGGAAAAAGATTGGTGATGCCTTTTTCATGCAAAGCTTTGCATGATTGGGTAGTCTAGATGCATTTTATCTGATCCAAATAAACCCTCAAACAAACTTTTCTTTCGCCTGATTTGAGTTGTTTGGAGAATTGTTCGACCCATCGAAGGGAATGCTCCACACAAGCGAAATAGATGTTCCTAGAGGCACAGATGGCTCAAGCTAATACACTCGGTGGTAGTGCTCATTTATACCGCGCTCTATCTTTGTACGTGAGGCAGATTTATCTAAAGATTTACGCAGAAATATAATTCCACTCTCGAGGGCACGGCCTAGTAGTTTGAACCCCTTTCTCGTTACCAGAAAACAAGCCATATGAAGGATAGCCGCACTAGACCTGAAAAAGCTGTGGACCTTTTGGTTATGCATACTTTCCTCTCTCAATTCTTTCATCAATAAGAAAAACGTAGTCTCACAAGAAGAGTATTCTCTTCAACCCGAACATTTCCCCTTCGCTCCAAAGTTCCGATTTGCACTCAAAACGCGCTACGCGTAATGACAGTTGAACCCCAGGTGCAAAATGTGTTCCACTCCGGTAACTCGCTGGTGTGCTACACCCAAGACGGAGAGAATCTCGCCGTGTGTGGAAGTGAAGGGGTTTTGAAAATCTTCAGTACATCCAATACTGACGAGGAGCCAAGAGTTCTGGACGTGATAGAATCAGCGTCTGCATTCGCCGTCTCCAAAGATGGCAAAAACATTGCCGTTTCTTCAGTAACGGGCGAAACAGAAGTATACGACGTGGAAAGGGAGTCCTCTCGCAAAGTTGCCAGATCTGTGTTAGCACTGAGAGACTGCGTCTTTACGCATGGGGACTCAAAGTTAATCACGGGAGGCGACGATAATGAAGCTATTTTGGCTGATCTGCACGATCTCTCAAATCAACGTAAACTAAACGTTTCGTCTGAAATCACAGCCATCTCATACAATCCTGTGGCCGATATTATAACAATTTCGCTGTCATCTGGTGTTTTGGAAGTTTTCTCGCTAACGACAGAGAAACCGCAACTTGTAACCAAGATCCACGATCTGATCCCGAAAAAACTCTTTTTGGAAGAGCCCGAAGAGGGGAATGTACTGGACGGGAACCGTATTTGTACCAAACCCGA
Source organism: Citeromyces hawaiiensis (assembly GCA_030567395.1). NCBI lineage: Eukaryota > Fungi > Ascomycota > Pichiomycetes > Pichiales > Pichiaceae > Citeromyces > Citeromyces hawaiiensis. Next base: position 20,766 of record JAJLSF010000295.1, read on the forward strand.
TTGGCATCCTGAGGGGGAACTGCTTGCCGTTCCTTCGAGGAATCGAGAGATTTGCATCTTCAGCAGAAACGACAACTTTTCTCAGCAATCTTCAGTGTTGAAAGGTGTTCACGAACGAGAGATCTTGGATGTCAAATGGTGCCCAGATGGTGAACATTTGGCATCTGTAGGGCTAGATAATGTTCTTGTGATTTGGCATGTTGCAACTGGAAAAGTGATAAAGAGATTTCAAATCGACGAAACCCTGCTCAACCTGTCGTGGGGCAAAAACCGGGATAATTCGTTCGATATTGCCATGGGATCCATAAAGGGAAATGTGGTCAAATTTGCTCGACAGGTAGAACAGCGTATAGCCGAAAAGGAGTCAGGAGGACTTTTCGTTAGTGATGACGAGTTGGATGCTGCTCCTGAATCTCCGGACCCTTTTGAAGAGGAACCAGAAGACGATTTTATCATCGATGATGAGCAGCCCTCTGCGAAAAGGCAGAAATTGCAGTCTCAAATTACAGTTACTCCATACTCACAGGGATGCACACCCTGGCTCAACGATCGAAGGTATATAACGATGAATTCGGTGGGTTACTGTTGGGCCGTTCGGCATGAGGGTTATCAGACCGTGACTGTTTCTTTCTTTGACAAAGGGTTGCATCGAGAATATCATTTCAAAGACGTTTTCAATTTTGATCTCGGTGCCATGACAGAACAAGGAGTAGCCCTTTGTGTAAGCGGTCATTTGCAAGGTGAGCCAAAAGTTATGTTTCGGTCTCACGAATCTGCCGGTGACACTTGGGAAAAGGCTATACCCTGCACAAAGGGCGAATTTATAACTTGCGTATCCGTTAGCGAGAATCTTGTAGTTGTAGCAACGTCATCCGGATACATACGCAAACTCAATTTGTTTGGGGTGGTCCAGGCGATTGAGAAAACAAGCCCGGTAGCTGCTGTGATTACCAATGCTTCGCATTTTTTCACCGTCACATGCGAAAATGGCGGCTACTCATATCACCTTCAGGATCACGACTCGCGATTTTTCCAGCGAGATCTGGCGTTGCCTTTGGAGAGTATTAGGAACTTGTTCTTTTCGGAAAATGGAGACCCTTGTATAGTGGGGCAGGAGGATGTGCTTTTGATACTGACGAGATGGAGAGATCCCCTGCAAGCAAGATGGATACCCATTCTCAACACCAAACAGGGGCTGCTTAATATCGGTGCTGTGGGTGAAAATCTATCTTGTTGGCCACTTGGTATGGTTAAAGACCGGTTGAGCTGTATTGTGGTTAGGGGAAATGCGATGAATCAGCTTTATCCGGCTTTCCCGCTTCCCTTACCTTCTGAAATTCCTATCCGGGTTCCTGTGAACCACGTCAAGAACCTAAACGAGGGAGACTTGGATAACGATCCTGAAGAGCAGTATGTGAGATCTAGAGCAATGGGAGAGCTCTTGAACGATATGATCTCGGAGAACCAGGAAGATGATAGAGACATGGATGAAGCGCAGGAACGGCTGAGTGAGTATGCTGTGATGTACGATAGAGCACTTTTGCAGATGTTTGCAGGAGCGTGTAGCGAACAAAACAGCAAGAAGGCTTTGATGATTGCTGAGGAATTGAGAGAAGATAAGGCTTTAGTTGCAGCGAGCAGGATTGCAGAGAGAATGGAGCTGCTGCAGCTTGTGAAAAGGCTGGGGGAGCTGAGAGATGAAAGGCAGTCATAGCGACGCGAAGTTGAGAAGACCACCGCATCATCTTCAGCCGTGGTGAGATTTCTGGGTGATGGATGGAGTGTCGCTATGTAAAGGTTGAAGGAAGGTTGTCATTGTCTCTTTGGAGTATCAGTATACGCTTTCTCAATTTGAGTGAGATAAGAAAGCAGTCTCAGAAATAGGCCGCTCAAAATCCATGTGCTGTGTCAATAGACCACCTTTCTTGATGTCCAATCCACGATATATCTATATTGTGAAAGCTAGCCGGTGAACCCTTACCACGCTTCACGTACGGAAAAAGAACTCATATCCATGGCTCTGCAGACGTGAGACTGTGAATACATACATTGTCAGGGATTGCGCACCTGGATGATTGAATCTACGATTAGTGGCGAAAGAGGAGTGTAGTAAACCAAATATTATGGCATTGAGTTATTCGGACTCATCCTATGTGCAGGATATACACGCTATTTATACTGCATGAACGGTATGCACGCTCATGCATGGATGACGGAATGGCTTCATCTAGAACGTTGGCTTACCAGAGTAATTGACTCGTCAAGTCTTGCCAGGCACACGAGGGAGTCCCTTGATATAAATCAGATTTCCTCGTTACGATTTCACATACAAGCCCTTTGTGAGAAACGAGAGGGGAGAACATAAAATGCGTCAACTCCCCATATGGTAGTTTCAAAAGACACAAAGGGCTCACACTAGCTTTAAAGATTATAGAACCACGTATGGATCCAAAAGGGGACGGATCTTTCTAGGGAAGAAATCGCGTCAAAAGCTCCGCCGCGTCTAGTGCAAGAACATGAGCATCATCAGAAGGTATAGATCTTGACTGCAATACACGCACAAGTGTTGCTTCGATGATCATATTAAGCCGCATGCTGTATATATGACAAACCCACCAAATTTTGATCAAACCATATTTTTACAAACTTTACTGGCATCTCGAGATGAAGATAATGGCACTCTGCATAGTTGACCGCTGCGGTCTAGTTGGCCTGTATTAAATGCTCGAAACATGTGTGCGCTGCTTGTGCACGAATGAGAGCATTCTACAAGGACCAGAGAGCGCAGAAAACTGCTATATCTGAGAAGTTACAGAAAGGTTGTTCTAAGGCAGTATGTATGAAACGTTTTGAGCTTTAGGTTTGACGCAGGATTCGCACATAGCCATCCTGGGAGATGTTTTTTTGGCCACAATATCCTCATGTTCTCAGAGGACTCATGATACGTGTGACATGGACGCTGCGGAAAAACGTGCCTCGAAAAACGTACCCCGGAAAAACATGCCTCGGAAAAATGTGCCTCACGAAATCTTAAGATTGAATCAAACTTCAGCTTTAATCCAAAGAAAAGGTGTTTAAAGCATTATTATTTATGTCAGCTGGTTTAATAAGTAATAACCACTTAACGGGTTATTCAAAACATAATGCATGAATGGAGTAACGACATAATAAGTGTATCAACCGAAAGCTCAGTGAGATTAGAATCTCAGATTGAGTAACTAATAGTTTTATCAAATTTATATCCTTTCCTAAATGACTGGTTAATTTTTTTTTTTTTTTTTTTCTATAAAATAATAATTCATATATCCGTTCTCAATTCAAAAATAAAATAAAATTAAAATGCAATTAGTATTAGCGGCAAAATACACTTAAATACTTTTTTATTATTACTTTTTTAATTATATAATCTCTTGTATTCAAGCAATAATTAAATGCTACTTTAGTAGCGGGTGGTTTTAGGACAAAATTTTGATAATATATAAGCCCTCCTTTGAAAATAGGCTTTTCTGGAAATTACTTCAAGTTATGTCAAGATAAGTCAAGGGATATATATACCCTTAAGATTCCCACAGAGGGTCCATCCAATGTAAACAAATCCTGTCCAACCAGAATAACGACTGAGGTAAACCAGACTAGTAAGTCTAACCTTGAACTGGGATCATTAATCAGAACACAGCCCCATAACCGTCCCGAGGGGGCCCCACAATAGAATCACCGCTTTCTTCTCTTCTTTCCAGCATTGGATATCCGATCAATCTCCTGCTGAGAAAGCACAAGCCCATTCCTTGTACTTCTACCTATGCTATTAATCTTGAGACCTCTATCCCTCAGTTTATTGGAGGATCCCTTCTTAGTTCCGTCTCCCAAACGGTCCAACGAGCTTGTGCTCCCACGACCGGCATTCAAATCACGCAGTTTCCCCTTTTGGACTTTGCTCAGCACAACACCAGCTTCTTTGGCTTCCCTTTCGTATTTAGACACTTTGGCCTCGCGCGATTTGATCATGCCCTTACGCATTGACATGGGCATCTTTTCGAGTCGAGGTTTCATACCATTATGAGCACCGTTTACGGACGCGAGATTCTTGAATCGAGAATCCAAAGCGCGAACCCTTGATTTTCCCGTTGGGTTGTCATAGTCAATTGTACGCATCGTTAGTTCCGCTCCAGAGTGACGGTCTCCCTGAGAAGCCAGAATGTGCGACTCATCCAGTAACCTCTGCAAAGCTATATCGTTTTTGATATCATCGGGCGAGTCATCCACTTTTTCTGTTGTCTGGGGAATGCTATCGATAGACTGAGCTTTTCCTGATTTCATGAGCTTTCTTTCTTGTTTTGTTTGTTCATACGAAACAGCAGCGGATGAGTCTAAGAATTTTACAACTGTGGGAGCGGATGGTGGAGTTTTAGCGGCTTTGGTTGGGGGAGCAATTGGAGTTATCTCATCACCGTCAGAAATCTCATCGCACGAGTTTGATTCTGATTCGGAAAAACCAGCAAATTCCTCGTCAGATTCTGCCAGAGATTCTGCTTCCACTTGCTTTGTCTTGTCGTCATACCCGAGGGACTCTAGAGATCCAAACTGTGCCTCAAAGTGCCTTCTTTGAGCCTCTAGGTAGTCAGACATGGATGATATTGAAAAAAAAAAAAAAAAAAAAAAAAAGACAACAAAAAAAATGTTTTTGGTTTTTGGCAACAAAAAATAACAATTTAATATCGAGCATTTTCTGCAGGCACCAGATTTCCTTGAGTGCCCCCAATAAATCATTCACATAAAAGCAACCCCTATAGAGTTTAAGTATGGCCTGAAAAGCTATGATGAACTGAAAACGCATTTTTCATCAAGCCTTTCTTTCATCTGCGCATGATAAATTGTCGTGCAAAGTATAGAGGAGTCGTAATACACTCAACCTATTTCGCGTACTCTCTTTACCATTCTAGATGACTTGGGCTGAATCCTGCATGAGCGGCCAAGCGGCCCAATCGTGACCTCTGCAGCAATCCAATACACGGTACAAATCTTGTGTCCCGACGCATCTCTCTCGGCCTTGCTGGGGGCTTGCTAAGGGGAAAGAGGAGCTCTTGAGGAGCCATCAATATACCTCTTTGAAAGATTTCAAAGCGAGCTTCTGCGAAAGGAAGTCCATCTGCTGCCATGAACAATATGGCAATAAATCCCCTAGAGACCTATAGGATGGTGACCTTTGTGAGAAACTTTGTTTTACCGACAAGAGCATAAGCATGGGTTCATTGGCTGTTCTCCATCCTTTTAAAGTGAGTGTTCACCTCACCGAGTGATTCACACTTTGATAAGTATTTCAGTGCAGCCTTATACCTTCCATTGTCAGAGTCATGAAGAGATGTTAAAGAGGCAAGCATCAAAAGAGAGCTCTCGCGGAGTGTTGCGACAAGTTCCTAGGATTGCTTCGGAAGTGTTTATACGGAGGAGTATTGACGAGGGTATTTTGGTGGATGCTCGTCAGTATGCAGTTTGATCATGTGATGCTCTCTCACTGGGGTCATGATGGGTCTTGATATTTCAGTTGGAAGAGCTTTGAGGTTGTTATGGAGAACGTGCCTGTTGATCAAATAGCAGTAAAATAGCACTTTTAAGTGGTCATTATCGGTAGAGTGCACTGGCACGGTAGACAAGTCCAGGAGCATCCATCCCTTTTGAAGTGCAAACTGTTGTAAATCAAAGGCACCTATTGATTCGAAAAAGTGACAGATTCAGCATACTGGGACATTCGGTCGATCAAATTATCAACTCTCACTTTCCTTAATAATATGAGCCTTGTCATCCAGCAGTAAACCAATGTTGTTATAGGTACAGTGCAGTTGATAGAGTGTCACATTCCAGGTTTCATCTGGAGAGTTAGGCTTAACCTCACTATTCTCAATCTTCAGAAAGACGTGGCTGAATCAGTTATCGAGTATGTTCGAGAGAGAGATATCTGGCCATCTTACTTCTGCGAAAATGTAAGGATAAATCAGACCCAAAATTAATGACAAAATTCAGAGGGTGCATCGACATACACTCTGGCCAAGTGAAACAAATTGTGGGAGGAACGCTCTCTCAGGACGACAATACGTCTGATCAAGACAAAAAGTTGTCCACAAACTTTGTATCGACCAAACCTGCATCTTACTACGGCACCCTTTATAGAGAAAACCAAGTATTAGGAACGCACGTGATCAAGCTGGGATCTTCCGATGCAAACAATAAAGCCGCTCTGGACGCTTTGCAGAGCTGGCCCAAGCATATGCAGATTGGAGGTGGTATTAATATCGAAAATGCACAAGAATGGTTAGATGCGGGTGCTGATAAAGTGATAGTAACCAGTTGGCTTTTCCCCAGCGGCGAGTTTGATTTCCACCGTTTAAAGCAACTGAGCGAGCGCATTGGGAAAGAAAACCTTGTGGTTGATCTCAGTTGCAGAAAAGTGGTGGATAAAGATGAAACAAAATGGTGTGTTGCCATCAACAAATGGCAGACATTGACGTCGACTTATTTAGATGCATCATTTCTTTTAAAAGTTGCCGAATACTGCAGCGAATTCCTAGTTCATGCGGCCGATGTGGAGGGTTTGTGTAAAGGGATCGAAGACGAGCTCGTTGTGGCATTGGGAGAGTGGTTCAATGGAACACCTATAACTTATGCAGGCGGTGCGAAAAGTATAACCGATCTGGACAAGGTGAACCAGTTGAGTAAGGGAACTGTTGATTTGACCTTTGGAAGTGCTTTAGATATTTTCGGAGGGAAACTGGTTAAATTTAGCGACTGCTGCGCATGGAACAATAAATAATCTTTCATATTGACCGTTTTTTCGGCCTTATACCGACTCCCCCAAATAGCCAAGTTCCCGTCTGTCTACCTTTTTCAGCAATTTTGATAAGCCACGGTTTGAAACTGAGTAGTATACTGGCCCATACAAATCCTTGCAAAAAGGGCATCATAATTTGTTCCTTCAGCACGGTGTAAATGACAATGCCAGGGGTTATTATGGGGAGTGCGTCTTTTGCGTTGGCTTCACCGCTGAGGGAGTTTGCTTGCAGCGATTTTCTGAACGATTGCTCGAATCGCAGGTCTGGTATAGCTTTCACGTTCATTGTGGCAATTGCGACGAAGCGGTAGCGAGGAGCTTATAACGGTGAGTGACTTGTATGGTGTCCGGAGGTGGTATTTCTGTCAGCATTGCATGGCTTTTCCCAGGGTTACCACGAATACTCCTATTGCTTCTGCGGTAGTTGATTCCATTAGAGATAGATTCTCGAGCTATATGGGCTTTCAACAGGGACCTAATAGAACTCTGTGGAAGTGAAAATTATAATTTCTTCCAAAGATCAATTACCCATCAAAAATTATGATGGTTTAAGTGCAGTAACCTAATACTACATCTCACTGCTGCAACTCGTCCCTGCCTATTTCAAACTCCAAAATAATCTATTGATTAATGATTGGCGTCAGCTACCTTATCGAATGGTGTTGCGCTTTTTATTAGCACCCTAATACTGATTTCAGTTACTCTACCATGCCTTCAAAGTCGATGAATACATGATATAAGTTTCTGCTTGCACCTTTGGCAGGGATACCGATTTTCCTTTTTGTTTGCCATATCAAATACTGCTTGAACCCCGTGGGCTGCTGCGTGCTTCAATATATCGACTCAACACAGCGTTCTCATTACAATCTAGGTTGTTACAAAAGTTGAGGTTGGTCGATATTCGGGAAAAAAACGTGGAAAGGCATGCTATAGAGTACAGAAAGGGGGCATTCTCTGACAGGAGGGATTACCAAATGCGACAAAGAGAACTGAGAAAAAGTAATGTTTCATGAAATAACATCATGGTCAGTCATTACGGCGAATACCAATCATAAAAAAAGAGGGTATCAATTGCACATTTCAAAGCGTTCTCTCAATATCGGCGTTCTTTGCGTCAATCGCGCTAGTTGAAAGCAGCCAGCGAGGTGTACAGAGATAATTTGGTGACCGATTCCCTGTGTGAAGGGAGAGATATAGGAGATGATTTAATTCTCGCCCTTCCAGCCATCTCGGTGTATCAGCTGGGGCAAGGTGGCCTGGAAAGGTGAAAACCAGTCAAGCTTTTTTTCAGTATTAAAGTCAGCCTTAGAGATGCAAAAAAGGCTGACATATTTATAGAATCTTCTTACACATAGTGAGTAAGCTGTTTTTGATAAGCTTCAGAAATCACCCCTCCTGGACATCATTGTAAAATCGAAACAGTTACGCCTTGCAATGTATGGTAATCCCCCACCCGGACACCACCATATAACATGTCCACTGAAAATCCGAGCATCACCATTAGAAAGGCAGCGCGAGATGAGGTCGATTTCATAATGAACGATGCCGATCTGGCGATGGCGAACTCGCTTCGTAGAACGATGCTAGCGGAGGTCCCGACACTTGCGATAGATTTAGTGGAGATTGATATCAACACTTCAGTGCTTGCAGACGAGTTCATTTCTCATAGACTGGGACTCATCCCCTTGGAGTCCGACGACATAGAGCAGCTGCGGCATACGCGAGACTGCACGTGCGAAGACTACTGTAACCAGTGCTCTGTAGAGCTGACGCTCTCGGCCAAGTGTAATACGGACCGGACGCAAGAGGTTTACTCTAGAGATTTGGTGGTTATCAACAACACAGGGCTTCGTCTGGGGAACCCTGTAATTCGAGACGAGGAACAGAACGGAATTCTCATTTGCAAGCTTAAACAGCACCAAGAGCTGCAACTCAAGTGTATTGCGAAAAAGGGGATCGCCAAAGAGCATGCAAAGTGGTCTGCATGTGCTGCCATTGGGTTTGAATATGATCCGTGGAATAAGCTGAAACACACAGACTTTTGGTACGAGACGAACGCGGAACAGGAATGGCCCAAGTCTCAGAACTGCGAGTGGGAAGAGAGACCGCTGCCTAATGAGCCGTTCGACTATACCGCCAAGCCGAACAAATTTTACTTTAATGTCGAGACAACGGGATCGCTTAAGGCGAACGAAGTGATTATCAAGGGGCTGCAGGAATTGCAGAAAAAATTGGCAGATGTGGTTCTAGAGCTTAGAAATATCGATAGCAGAATCACAGCAAGAGGTCAAGGAACGGTTTATGGCGGAAACAGTGTTTACGAGGGCAACGGCACAGCCTACGGTGGTGGTACGACGTATGGCTCAAATAATGCTTTCGGAAGTGCGCCTGCCTTTGATGATTATTGATTTTGTCGGGACGGTACAAGTCTGTAAGTGATAAAACTCTAAAATATATGTACATTCTAGTTGAGTGGTGGTGCAGTGTAGAAGCTAAGGTGATTTTAGCCTTTGTTTTCGGTTACTGTCATCCTTATAGTGGCTATGATATCTTGATTGATCTTGAACTTTCCTTTATGCTATTTTTGCTTTTTCCTTGGTTGCAGACCACTATGATGTGTCCCTTCCTTTTTATCTAGAAAAGAGTCAATGCAACTACCCTAGTCCTTTTTTTTTTTGTTCTTCATCAGCTGTGCCTTATCTTGCCTTATTGAATGGCAAGTCAACAGGCTCGTACAGGTCTAGGCCACCTTTAACTTTTATCCTTTCTTTCTCAATGCTCCCTTTTTTTCTGTTCTTTTATGTTCTGCCCGCGTTCTCCGCTCTTAACATTTTTGACTCAATATAGTTTTTCTCAATAGATGAATGTATCGAGCGGATGGATTGACAAACGATGAGATGGCAGATTTAAAAGTTCACTTGAGTAATGCGAGAAGCATAGAGTTTAAAGCTTCATTCGAGAGGCTTCGGCAAAGTCATTACCCTTGGCGTAACCATAAGTCACGCGGTCCAGAGTTTAAGGCTCTTGGGTTGTTTATCGGTGGTTATTCCATCATGTGAGCATTCTTCCAAAAGAATGAATTTCGCATGCCGTGGTTTTAGCATTTGATCTCACAAATGGGTTATGATATTGTCAGCGTCAACCTAAGTTATAGATTGTCAAATGCAAAGGTAGCATCACTAACTCACAGAGTGCAGTATGCCGGTGATCAAGTTGTTCAGGCTAAAAACGGTGCAGGTTCCGCCACACTCTCTGTAGCTTATGCCGGTTACAAGTTGGCAGATGCTCTTTTGAGAGCCATCAACGGTGAATCTGGCGTAGTGGAGTCTATTTTCGTGGGTTTGGACAACACATCAATTGCTGGCGCTCAAGATGCCAAAAGAATAGTGGAGGGAGAATTTGCGGAGGGGGAAAGGATCGACTATATGGCTCTCCCTGTGCTGTTGTTGAACATTGTCTATCATGTAGCCATAGGTGATGTAATCCATGAATTTCGAAAGTGGCTCCGTCGCCTGGGCACGAATGTACCTGAACTCATCATAGAGCTCCTGAGAAGCATAGTCCTGAACGATGGTTGTTGTTACATTTTCAGCAACGTTTGATAGGAAGTTACCGTAGTCTGTGGCAGATAACTGCAATTTCAGATCGTCTAAAGTATCGCACTGAGTGAGATTCACATATTGAGATGCGTTGAGCAATCCGCAACGGTAGCCTCGAACAAGTGCCTCCACGTAGCCGTTGTCGATGTTGAAGAAAAGTCCCTCCATGATGTGATGTGCAGCTAAAAGCATACTCCCGAGAAGGTGTAAATAAACATGAAGCCAATAGCAGATTATTGAGGGCGACGTTAAGATAACGCAACAAGAATTCTGCAGGCATAACGCTTTAAACGTCACTAATTTTTCACTCTTTTCATCTTACAACTTCCCACCTTGTACTTTGTCGATTTTGCAAGCAAACAGCTGATCAGTGGGTCATTGACCAATAACCCTCTTTACAATCCCACCTAACGACTACGATGAAGACGGGAACGGACACGGAACCCACCGTGCCGGTACTATTGGTTCCGAGCATTACGGTGTTGCCAAAGAGGCTGACATTGTGGCCGTCAAGGTTCTGAGATCTAACGGTTCAGGTAGCATGTCTGATGTCGTCAAAGGTGTTGAGTACGTTTTTTTTTTGTCAAGTACATCGCACGGAGTAATCAGATTCTCAATTGAGGTGACATCTCTTTCTCCATTCTTTCACTACCCCAAACCGCTTTATGGCAAAAGCCGCGTATGTCCATGCTGTAGGCACGGCGATCAATTCAGTCAATAAAGCGCAGCTTTCAAAGAATCATGCGAGCCAGCAAGTTTCTCACTTAAAATTCACTCAAGTCAAAGCTCCTTCAAGCCACAGAGCGAGCATCCACATCTGATAAACTTCACTAAATCTGTCAAAATGCACTCCTTTTTCCAACCCTCCCTTACACCTCCACCGACGACATGTCTCAGTACATCGGCAAGACGATCGCACTTGTGTCGAATAGCGACATTCGGTAAGTTAAAGGAACCCCCACCGCCTAACTCTCAGCTATGTCGGAATTTTGGAAAACATAGACGGGAACAACGGAACCATTTCCTTGAGCTCTGTTAGATCGTTTGGTACCGAAGGCAGAGTTACCCAGGTTGAAAGAATGAAGCCGCCTTCCGACGCCCGCTACGGCCAGGTCATTTTCAAAGGCCCAGACGTGAAAGATTTGAGTATCCTTGAAGTGCCCCTGGATCAAGTTTTCCCTGAGCCGATGCCCATGCCTCCACAAGCGATGCCCGCGTTTCAGAACATGGGATTTCCTCAAATGCCCCCAGCACAGCGTTCTCCAGTTGTTCAAAGTGTGCCGTCTGTTGCAGCTCAATCGACTCAATCGGCAGTACAACCGTCTAAGCCAACTCGCTCAGTTCAACCTGCTCAGCCTCCCGTACAACCAGTTCAGCAAACCCAGCCAGCAGCGCCCGAGCAGGTTCCACGGCCGTCTCAAGCAGAGGCCAAAAATCCCGAGAAAGCTCCTGTTGAACCCGCAAACGACTCACAAGAATACGATTTTGAACGCAACAATGCGCGGTTCGTGAAGGAAGACTCGGCACAGCAACAGGGAGAATTCTACAATAAAAAGTCATCTTTCTTCGACAGCATCTCATCCTCCACCGAAGAAGAAAACAGAGGAGGCGGAATGAGATGGGCAGAAGAGAAAAATCTCAACTTTGATACCTTCGGCCAGGCATCTCTTCACCCAAGGGGAAGGGGAAGAGGTGGTTTCCGTGGAAGAGGACGCGGCCAGTTCCGTGGCAGAGGAAGAGGAAGAGGCAGAGGTAAACCAACAGGGTTTCAAGTAAATGATATCTCAACTTGAGTATATCCAGAAAATGTATCATTTAAAGTTTTGCCGAGAGGTGATGGAGTTTTTGGGTGCCAATAAAGTGATTCTCATCGCGTTAGCTCATTTGTAAACTTTTTTTTTTTTTGGTTCTTCATTATAAACCTTATGGCACCTTGCTAATTGAGTGTTGGGATGACTGTTTTATCTTTCACCTAGGGCTAATGACGGCTCACCAACAATCACCATTCGGTAAAAGGGGGCCTGAAAGGGTACCAGTCCACCGATTCATTTCAACCGGTTAACCATCCTTCCTCCTGCAGAAAACTGAATCTCACCCCGCGTAAAGGAATTTCATCGTGCAAGTACTCATTGAGTTTTTGCACTCTCTTCAATTCTAAAAGATGTGTGCAACTGGATTCAAGTTTTCGTAATGGGGCGCAAAACCTGTAGAACAAGTCAAGACGTAAATTAGTGATTCAGTTTTTCCACTGTTGTGTCTGATTAAAAGCCTTAGGCTGATAATTCTAGTGACATACCCGCACGACAAAATGCTTGCAATGATCGCAGTTTCGTATTCAAATTTGACCGAGATGATATGCTCTTCGGATGGATGAAACGTTAAGAAGCTAACCTTACGGTTTAAAACGTTCCTTATTGCTGGAGAACGTGTTGGAAGAATCAGTCTTTGGGGCTGGGTATGGTTCTTCTGTTGTCAGTGAATCGTTTCCCGTTGAAGCGTTTGTCCTTTTGGTTTTTCTTGAGACTCACGTTCCCTACAAACTGCTCTTTTTGTTGAGCGGTTTGATTGCTATCTGTGCATGCCGTCTTCAGGTCGCTGAAGAACTCAGTGGTTGAGCTGTATTGTTTGCTGGTGCAAGCAATAACATGATGAAGATGCCTGGGAATAGCACTCTTCATCAAGATGAAAAGAGCCTCCGGGGTTGTTGGAGTGTCTAAGGCTTTTGAAAGACAGGAAATTGTCTGAACCTGGAGTTGCAAGCTTTTAACGGCTGAATGAGAGGGTCCTTTGAGGGAGAGACCTTTTAAGACTTTGTTAAGATTGAAAGCAATCATTTCCTTGTTCTCAAAAGTTTCCTTCATAGTGTTCCAGATGTACAGCGGGGACGACTCGTCGATGACACCAGCTAAGAACTTTTCCTCGACGGTATGCAACAACATGTTAGCAAAGTTCTGTCGCCTTCGACATTTGCCTCTGTATAACCGTCAGGGGGCATGTCGCCTTCGTCTCCATGGTCCTCTTGTATGTAAACCATTTGTTTGGTTTGTCAATCTTGTTGACTAATTTGGTGACATCCTTGGCAATTTTGACTCTATTTGCAGGTCCCCTTACGCTAGCGGCGGACCATCTTGACGTGGGAAGTTTAATTCGCCAACGTCGCATAAGATCGCTTCGGGACTGGTGATATCATTGTTAGTGGTCATACTTAGATTTATAGCAAAAATGTTAATTGTTTGTGAATGAGTTTATTATTCTCTCTTTTCTAGTATAATGCTGTTTTGACGTTAGTAATGTTGTAGATACTTACTCCTACGCTGACACTTTCGCTTTCATTTTAAAGCTATCGAGGCCGCACGACGGAAAGGAGATTTTTCTCCAACTGAAGCTAACGGCAGCAAGAATTGAAGCTTGCGCTAGGAGATTATTCGAGCGATATTGCTACATGCTGTCAGAACAACAACAAAGCACAACCAGTTTAAAAATAAACAACATAACTCCTTTGCATCTCATTCCTTCACCTACCTCGACAACAAGTCATTGAAAAAGGTTTCCATCAAAGAGCCCCTGTTCGCAAAGAGTCTATCGCACGGATGATATATATATACATCCTTACACCGGTAACATGCTTGGTGTAAGAATCCAGGATTTGTCACACTGTAACTAGCTTTCATGACTTCCTGGTCTGGAAGACTTTTTGAGATAGATAGCCAGATCACTAACACAATGATAGCTTACTGTTTTTTAGAAGAAAAAAGCCCAAAGTCAATCTGCACACCCTTACACCTCCATTTACCGCATGACTTCAATCAAACCTTTCCAAGCCACCGATCTATTCGAAGTGAACCCGGTGAATATGGATGTGCTCACTGAAAACTTTCAGATCTCCTTCTACTTACAATATCTCACCAAATGGTCGTCGCTATTTTTCAAGTCCACGTCCCCCATCAGCCCATCAGAAGAGGTCATCACAGGATACATGATGGGCAAGACTGAGGGCAAAAGGAAAGAGTGGCACACACACATAACAGCCGTCACAATAAACCCAGATTATAGAAGATTGGGGCTGGCTTCTCATTTGTGCGACCATTTACAAAAGACAACGGAAACCGAAAACCCATACCACACCTACTTTGTAGATTTGTTTGTTAGAGTAACAAACCAGCTGGCTATAACACTCTATGAAAAATTAGGCTACTCAATTTATCGAAGAGTGGTAGGTTATTATGGTAGTGAATACCCTACAAATCGCAATAGAGTGAACAACGAAATTGATGCCTTTGATATGCGCAAAGCCCTTCCTCGCGATGTGAAACGAGAAAGCGTTAGAGAACACGGAGAAAAAGTAAACGTTTTGCCCAATGAGGTTGTATTCTGATATTAGAGCTCAAAAAAGAAGGAACTTGTTCAAGAGGGGACACGCATGTTATGTCGAAACAAATGACTTATATAAGAGTGAGGTGAGTCGGAGTCTCACACTGCCGGGCTGGTGACATGCCGTTCGTCCACGACAACGTTGCTGTGCATTCGTACATACTTTGTCGGTTATCCAAAAAGAAACACCATAAAGGCATAGCTAGCTTACCGCGTAGGTTCAATGAGACGAGGGGTAATTTGAAGCCTTCTCTTGAAACCTGCTATGTGGAAAAAAAGGCTGCCAGATCACACATCTCAACGGGCCTATGACTTTCCTGCTAATCTCTTTCTTTTCGCCTTGAACAGCTGGATCAACAGTATGAATAACATTTCAATCTGGTCTCTGCACATAAACAAAAGCCCTTGAACCAAAACGCCTTTGGCGATTTGCGGTAATACACCTCTCCATAGACCTTTAAAGCCCTCATCACTCCATAAACGATGCAGCACAGTCTGGAAACTTTGCTTAGCCCTGTGCTTACCATTTGAGCTCTTTTGCAAAATAGCCTTTGCGACAATCAGTGGCTGGGTTACCACCGTGGCGAGAGCTTTGGAGAAAACCCCCAACAGAAAAGCTTGTCTCGGTCTCAAGAAACGCTCATCTCCGTACACCAAGTACTTTAATCTCTCATAAGATCCATACGTGATTGACGGATTGATGGTGAGAACAAGCGAAACTTTGAGCCCTTTCCAAAGTCCAGTCCACCCATTGTGATCAACGACATCTTTGATTGTGAGTAAAAGATCTGATTTCCAGATACCTTTACCCTTAGTAGGGGTCTTTTCACGGGTTTGTTTCTCTGCAGTGATCACACCAACCGGCGAGACAAATACCTGAGAAATAGCCGCAGCAATGATACCCAATAAAAGCTCATGAGACGTTCTAGACTGCTTATCGGTTCGGTCACGTGACTTCTGATACAAAGACCTACATACCGAGTACCAGTAAAAGTAGGTGAAATTGGTGACTGCATTTCCCAGCAGGGAAGAGCTCATTCCTTTGTAAAGCCCAAGTAAACCTTCCTTTGCGCGAATTTTGGAAATCACATCTAACGAGTTTTTGTAATTATCGTCATCTTCTGAAGTCTGAGACTGCACTTTCGTCTTTGCCAAATCCAGTGGGTAGACAGCAGCATTGCCGATTACAGCGGAAAGGGCCCCACAAGCAGCTTTTTCCAAGGGAGAAAGTGAGTAGTTCATCGCTTAGAGCCGAGGTTCATTACGTAATAATTAAATCTCCGCTTTGCCCTCAGATCGCATCATCTTCTTATCTATGGCTCCGCAGCTTATTAAAATCTCGCCACCGTTCCTGCCTAAAGCAAACGTCTTGATTCTCCCTTCATGACACTTTACTTCTATCACGCTTTTGCCCCTGCTGAGATCATATCCTCTTATTACTCCATCATCGCCGGCAACCCATATGCCGCTGCATCCGGACACCTCTCGGCTTGATATGAGAGGAGCCGAGTACTTGTCTTGAGGCGACATACTATTGAGGCTGGACACTATGATATTGCGCACTGTAGGCACCAGTGCTGAGTAGCTCTGCTGATTCACGTCCACTATGTTAAGTCGAGACAGCTTGTCGTGTATAGGTTCGTTATCATCATTCTCCGAAGCGTAGATGTCATCCACAACTTTAACCAGATCCGGCACGTCAACCGTAATCAGCCTCATGTAGGGCACGTGATCTGTACCTACGGTAACAAGCCTATGGCCAGCTGGGTCGCAATGGGCTGTAATCGCCATCGGCTGGAAAGAATGGCTCGAAAACTCAGAGTCATCCAGCGAAAGTTTGCACAACTCTACAAGTTTCCGCTCGCTTTCGGAAAAGACCAAAGTGGTCAGACTAGAAACCCCCTGGCGGCCCACCAGCAGTACTGGAAGTTTTTGATGAAGGAAAAATTCGAGACAAGTTGCGTTGGTGAGCAGTTTGTAGGTGTCCATGATCTCCAGTTTAACCTTTTCACCAAAAAACAATTTGGTCAAATTGACATTGAAATCCCAGCCTATGGAGGCTATGTACCCTGATTTCCCGTCAATAGGAAGGTACTTTAAAGATGTCAC
This sequence comes from Citeromyces hawaiiensis, assembly GCA_030567395.1. Classification (NCBI taxonomy): domain Eukaryota; kingdom Fungi; phylum Ascomycota; class Pichiomycetes; order Pichiales; family Pichiaceae; genus Citeromyces; species Citeromyces hawaiiensis. The sequence continues at coordinate 37,668 of JAJLSF010000295.1, forward strand.
CACTCGCTTATGAAGCTGGAGAGTGAAGAGAATTTGCAGCTCAACTCCATCTTCGGAAAGTTGAGCTACAGCCAATAATCCATTCATTCCGCATAAAAGTAAAAGATTTGTACCGTCTATCCCCACTACAATTTTACAGCCTATCGAGGAGCCAAAGATGTCTTTTTTTTTCAAGATGGTCTCGCCACAGCTCAAATCAATGATAGTCAGAGCCCTGTCGTTTGAACAAAACAGCCCACAGGGCTTGATGCATTCTCCCACACGAAGCGGTGAAAATGACGAGTACAGTACCAGTGAGTTCAGCTTTGTTAATTCACGCGTAGTCACTTGAGTGGTAGTCCACTCAGGCACTTTGATACCCTCTGATTGGATCAATCTGATTTGCTGGGTCGTGAAAGGTGCCTGGGCCTCTTCTACGGATTCATCATCTTTATGCAACAGAAACTCGTAATGAGCTTTTACGATGTTTTGTAAGGGCTCCAAATCATTGTTGCGCAGCTTCTTCCCTACATGGTTCTCAAAAGAATGTAAAGTGTTTGTATAACCCTGAGAACTCAAGTACTCAGCCACCAGCAGCTGGGTATACTCATCTACACCCATATATCTTTTTGGAATAGGGGCTGTAAGGATGTCACGTGCCAGAAATGAGGGCGCACACAGTCACGAGGGCTATTATTGGAACTTTTACACGACCGCTGCAACTTTTTTCATTACCATATCACGGTACATTTTTGATTACCACACAATCACAACCAAGCAAAAATGGGTAAAGGTAAACCAAGAGGTCTTAACTCTGCCAGAAAATTAAGAGTCCACCGTCGTAACAACAGATGGGCCGACCAACAGTACAAGTCTAGATTGCTTGGAACCGTTTTCAAGTCTTCTCCATTTGGTGGATCTTCTCACGCCAAGGGTATTGTTTTGGAAAAGATTGGTGTCGAAGCCAAACAACCAAACTCTGCCATTAGAAAGTGTGTTAGAGTCCAGCTCATCAAGAACGGTAAGAGAGTCACTGCTTTCGTACCAAACGATGGTTGTTTGAACTTTGTCGACGAGAACGACGAGGTTCTTCTCGCTGGTTTCGGTAGAAGAGGTAAGGCTAAGGGAGATATCCCAGGTGTCAGATTTAAGGTTGTCAAGGTTTCTGGTGTTTCTTTGCTTGCTTTGTGGAAGGAGAAGAAGGAGAAGCCAAGATCATAGGTTATTTCAAGCGTGCTTTGTAGTAATCTGAGTTACATATCATGTTTTCATAGTCTGAAGAGAATCAACGTAATTATTTAAGCTGACTTTTTGAATACTTATGCCCTTGCGAAAAACGATGTCCCCAAAAAGTTTGTGTTACTCAAAAATATTTAATCCCCAGAGTATCTCAATGGGGCTTTTCTTAATCTACTCTTTTTGTACTACGTAGGTGCTGGAAGTTTAGGCTGTACGGGTGATTTGAGTCACCATGCAGGTAAGCATGCATTAGTCTGCAGGTTCTTCTCCCATCCTCAGCCCGCGTACCCTTATTAGCACTGCGGTACTCGTCGCAAATATTAAATTGACCGAATTCTTGGGAGAAGGCAGAAGGAAAGATTTCTTCTTCCACTGATCCTACTCCTTCTTCGATAGTCCATGTGATTATCAAGAGCTTACGCAAATAAGCTACACTTTTCAAACCTTGTTCATTCACTAAGTCAATCCCCTCCCCTCAATTGATACACCGGTTTTTTTGCCCGCCTTTTTCCTGGTGCCCATCGATTGCATCTTCTGGTTAATCCTCTTGTAACGGTCATCCCTATTTAAAGAGGACCCGATCCCTGAGGGAAGTCCTCTCCCTTGTTTGGCTTGCATCATTGCGGGATTTACGCGAGGAGCCACGGTATAAGCTGTTGTTCTCGCAGAGGGGGCTGCTGCACGGTTCCTACGAGCTGCTGCAAGCTCATAAGGCGACTTGTTGGAATTGGCAATTTTCTCAGCCTTGGTGAGAGATGGCAGTTTGGATAGAAACTTTGAGTAGTCAAAATCTGCCATGGCAACTTGCTTATCCCTGTAATTATCTGATTTTTCCAATATTGGTCTTGTCCAGTCTCCAATCAGCTTATCGGCTATTCTCTTGAGAGAGGACTCGACTCGTTTGCTCTTTTGGTAGAATAGCACAACCTTGCCCAGTCCACTTTCCTTAAGATGATACGTCTTTATCGGATAGGACTGGATCGCTTGAAACATTATTTTTTGAATCTCGTAAGCAGGCAAAGACCCATCAGGCAATGGTTCAAGCCATAACCTGATACTCTCCAAAAGATTATTGTCAAGGATGGAGTCTGCAAGATTAGCTCTAAATAGAACTTCACGCACTTTGGGAAGCAGCTCAAGTTTCCGCATCGCAGGTCTTTCTTCTCTCACACTTTCAGCATCACTGATGGCAGCTTCAGTCATCAGTTGGCGTAATGCTTGTACTGTTTCGTCTGCCATTTGTTCCAGATCAATTTCATCGCCCTTTCTACGTTTCTTAGTACGCGTTTTCAGAGCAGATGTCATCTTTTCTTCGAGCATCCTCCGCCTTCTTTCCTCGCTGGTTTCTTTATCGAAATCAACCGTTCTGTCTACACCTCTTGAAGACTCGTCTTCGGTTCTTCTTTTACGACGCGAAGCGGGTTTCTTTTTAGGACGTGATACTTTCTCATCTTCTTCAAAATCATTTTTGAATTTTGGGATAGATTTAAAAACCTCATCCCCAATTATGGCTGGCACCTCCAAGTTCTCATCGTCGATATCGGACAACTCTGAGAACCCCTCGCTATCAGACTTTGCCTCTTCGTTTATCTGTGATTGCTCAGCTTGTGACTGCTCCTGAGCCTCTTGAAAAGATTCAGGCTCTTCCAAACCTTGCGTTCCGACCGTCTCTGACATCTGTAGATTTAGGTCGTGCGATGATCGATTTGCGGGTAAGGCCGAATTTTCAAATATCATCAGAAAATGTTTGGAGGACAACCACCCAGTGAAGAGGAGCAAAAGCTCCAGCAAAAGCAAACAGAGCAAACCGTTGTCACCGCGGTCGCTATCGGTGCTGCTCTCTGGTTAATCCCCACAATCACTCATTTTGTTAAGAAGCACATCTAGCTCACTCAGCAGGCGATGGAATGATGGAGAGATGGCATGTATATAATGATGTGTATTGTCAATTGAGGGTGTGACTGATTGGTGTAGAAATGAAAAGAATTAAGATGTGCCGTCCCTCTACGATCTCGGCAATTAAACTAGAGCTTTAAACATAGTACTTGTTGCCCTGAAAGACAGGTGGCTCATTTTGCTGTCTGACTATACCGAGTGGGCGTACAATATCAGATCAATATACCTTTCAAACGGATGTTGGCTGTCTGAATAGCAAAGCTTGAGCTTCGAATCTAGAAGTATTCTCATGACCGCAATGGGGCATTTCTTTCCACCAAAGTAAATCACATTTTTGCAAGAAAATGCTCCACTGCTAATGCAAGACGATAATATCAAGACCGTGTACCCTAAGATCTATAAGCGCAGATTTCAACAAATGACGTAATGTACGTTCGCTTCGTGGTTTGTCGAGGCCTACAACTGTATAGCAATGTTGGTCAACTTTAGCTCCTATAAATGGTCCTGTCAAACTGTTGCGTTTGACACTAGATGTTCATCTTTAACGCTCCGTTACATTTCTTGTGACGAGCAGGCTGTAACACAGTAAGCAGCTTTCGACTAGTTATTTCGTTGAAGTAAAACCTGCAGCCTTTATTTATCACATGAAAGCTTGATGATGAGGAAAACTAGCAGCTACGAATATACTGCGAGGGGTTTATTCGCGTACATAACGTAAGAGAACTTGGGCAACTTTAGTAAAACTTATCAGTGTCGAAAGGAAATAGACAGAATATCTGTAAACGGTCGAACCTCCTTCTTTTGATTCGCGCCAAATAGCGCATAATTCAAAGTAGTAATAGCATCTGGGTCTGACATTATTGGGGTCGATTTATAAGCGCCTTTTAAAAGAACAGAAAAAAATCGACTTCATAAGTTATCAGAATTTTATCTATTGATGAAGGATGAGGTATTCCTCACTGTATCCTTTTGCATCTTCTTGACCATTTCACCATCAATATTGTCAGTCATTCAGACTGAAAGGTCTTCCGCTCTGTGCCATAATTGATATGGCTTCGACCGGTTTGCATGTGAATAAAATGCCCTCTCCTTACGTTCACCACACAATAAGCGCAGGTTGCTCCTGTTCCACTTTACATGGCGGTAGATCTCATTTTTCAACCGTTTAACACACAACCTTTCCAGTATCAAATCAGCATAATACGATCACCTTTCTTGCTGAAGGGCTCAGACATACCCAGTCCTGGTATGTGGAACAGTTCATAGCCGATGGAACCAGTTTGTGTTTTCATTTCTAAACTTGTTCGACCTTTTGGCTGAGAGCAGAAGAAGTCTTTAACTGCAAATGTTAGATTACGTTTGTTGCTTTCAAATCTTGAGATCTTAAGTGTAGAGAGGGAGTTTGAATTGTGCGTCTGCTGAAGGTATCAAATATAGAAGTCCCTCATCGGGAGCATAGATCTCGATTAGCCACTCTTGAGAGAAGAAAGTGTGTGCTTTCTATATTTGTCTTATATGAAAACAAAAATAGTTGAATTCAAAAGCTGTCTTCGTTTTATATTGAAACGAGTTGTTTTTGTTTCTGCGTTTTGAAAAGGCGACGAGAAAAAAAGATGCAAAACTATAAATCTCCAGCTCTGCAACCAAGTGGAATCATTTGAGGGGAGACGTTTCAAGGAAACATAGGAGATCAAGAGACTCCAACGCGTGTCTGCACGATTATGCAGACACGCGCGTCTCTACTTACATAATCTGAACAATCGCATTCATCCCTACACCATTGCATTGATAACACTACCAACGATGGGAATACGTATAGCTATCGACGTAAGTTGCACTCAATTACCAATCCACTAACTAAAGCGCGGTGGGACTTTTACCGACTGCGTTGGGAACCCTGGCACAGGCAAGACTGAAGATGATATCGTTTTTAAACTGTTATCGGAAGACCCATCTCATTATGCAGATGCGCCACTAGAAGGGATCAGACGTATTCTGGAACACTTTTCCGGTGAAAAGATCCCCCGGGATGCTCCACTGGATACATCTGAGATCGAATACATTCGTATGGGAACCACTGTGGCCACCAATGCCCTTTTGGAGAGAAAGGGAGAGAGGTGTGCCTTGATAACCAGCAAGGGCTTTAAGGACTGTCTCGTCATTGGAAATCAAACCAGACCACATATTTTCGATCTCTCCATTACGAAGCCAGAAGTGCTGTACGAAACTGTGGTGGAAATTGACGAGCGAGTCACATTAGAGGACTACACAGAAGATCCCTCTCATATTTTTACGAAAGCTGTGGGGGGAAATTTAGTAACAGGATTATCGGGAGAGACTATTCGTATTTTGAAGAAACCTCAAGAGGAAGCTGTTGAGCATCAATTGCAAAGCCTGTATAATCTAGGCATTCGTTCTATAGGAGTGTGCTTTCTGCATTCTTACACCTACCCGGACCATGAAAAGATTGTAGGTGAGATTGCCAGAAAGATTGGTTTCACTCACGTATCGCTCTCCAGTGCACTGTCTCCAATGATCAAGTTCATCCCAAGAGCCAACTCTTGTGTAGCTGATGCGTACCTGACACCTGAGACGAAAAGGTACTTGTCTGGATTCACGTCTGGGCTGAAAGATGGGATAGCCTCGCCGTGCAATCCCGATTCAAAAGGGGCAAGATGCCAATTCATGCAGTCTGACGGCGGGCTGGTGGATGCAAACTTCTTTTCGGGCTTAAAGGCCATTTTGAGTGGTCCCGCTGGCGGGGTGGTCGGATACAGTAGAACCTGCTATAATTCTGACACCAACATTCCCCTTATTGGGTTCGACATGGGTGGAACTTCTACCGATGTATCTCGATTCGGAGACGGCAAGCTCGACCACGTTTTTGAAACAACCACTGCCGGTGTTACCATCCAGTCTCCGCAGCTCGACATCAACACAGTGGCTGCTGGAGGCGGGAGTATGTTGTTTTTCAAAAACGGGCTGTTCCAGGTGGGTCCCGAATCTGCCGGAAGTCAACCTGGTCCCGCGTGCTACAAAAAGGGAGGGCCTCTCACTGTCACCGATGCAAACCTGTTTCTGGGACGACTTCTGCCCGAGTACTTCCCCAAGATCTTCGGCCCTGATGAAAATGATTTCTTAGACGAGAAAACCACCAGGGAAAAGTTTCTAGAACTCACCGAGCAGGTCAACTCTGCGTCGCAAACCAAGATGACTCCAGACCAAGTTGCGTATGGGTTCATCGAAGTTGCCAACGAAACAATGGCTCGCCCGATTCGCTCGCTCACTGAGGCAAAGGGCCATGTGACTTCCAACCACAGACTTGTATCTTTTGGCGGAGCAGGAGGTCAGCATGCTGCTGCTGTGGCATCTTCTCTGGGAGTAAAGACAATCCTCATCCACAGATACTCTTCTGTGCTTTCCGCGTATGGGATGGCTCTTGCTGACGTTGTGGAGGATGTTCAGGAGCCGTCTTCCCTCATTCTAGATGAGTCCAACAAACAGGCTATAGAGCAGAGGATCAAAAGCCTCACTTCTGAAGCAGTTTTCTCTTTGAAAGCCCAAGGGTTTCAGGACGAAGACATCGTGTGGGAGGAATATCTGAATTTGAGATACAAAGGAACAGAGTCTGGCATCATGGTGACGAGAAGTGAACAACTTCCTAGTTTTAAAACCAACTTTGTTAATCAGCACAAGCGGGAATTTGGCTTTTTGCTCGAAAATACTTGTCTTTTGGTAGATGATGTTCGTGTACGTGCCATTGGCAAAGCATCTCGCTTGAACGAGCCCTCCATTGACCAGCAAATGAGGGAGATCAAACGTATGCCTGTTTCTCCCAGTAAAGCGAGCATGACGAAAAGTGTATTTTTTGAGACTCACAGATCGGGGACTCCTGTTTATCGCTTGGAGTCTTTAGAAATCGGCACTCAGGTCACTGGACCTGCGATCATAGCTGACGGTACACAGACCAATATTGTGCCACCGTTAGCAGATGCTTTAGTTTTGAGAAATCACATCGTACTGACCTTGGGCAGCAACACTACCAAACACAAAGAATCAGCGGAGACCGTAGATCCGGTCCTTTTATCCATCTTTTCGCATAGACTGATGGATATAGCGGATCAGATGGGCGTGCAGCTTCAGAAAACCTCACTCTCCACCAATGTGAAGGAACGGCTTGATTTTTCCTGTGCTCTTTTCGACCTCGACGGAAAGCTGGTTGCAAATGCTCCTCACGTGCCCGTGCATCTCGGATCGATGGGCTATGCTGTTGAGTACCAGGCCAAAATGTGGAAGGGGAAACTGCATCCCGGGGATGTGCTAGTGACCAATCATCCCAGTTGCGGAGGTACGCATCTTCCAGATATCACTGTGATTATGCCTGTATTTCACGAGCAAGATTACAAAACGCCAGAAACCGTCTCGAGCCCCATATTCTGGCTAGCGGCTCGATCCCATCATGCCGATATTGGCGGATCGACGCCAGGCAGCATGAGCAGCAAATCGCACGTTTTGGAAGAGGAAGGGGTTGCGATTTTCTCCGAGTTTCTGGTCAAACAGGGTAAGTTTCAAATAGAGAGACTGGAGAAACTATTCATAGAAGAACCTGCCAAATTCGAAGGATGCTCGGGAGCTAGACGGTTCTCCGATAATGTGAGCGACCTCAAGGCACAGCTCGCAGCCAACCAGAAAGGTATGCATTTACTCAATCAGCTAGTACGCGAGTTTGGCTTGACAACTGTGTGGAAGTACATGAAGGCCATTCAGACAAATTCGGCTGAAGCGGTCAGGAAAATGCTCCAAAATGCAGTAAAGGGCGACTCCGCTATAGAGTGCACTGACTACATGGACGACGGCTCCCAGATCCAGCTTTGCGTCAAGATAGACGAGACAGGGGGAGCAATATTTGACTTTGAAGGAACCTCTCCGCAAGTTTACGGGAACATCAATGCTCCCGAGGCAATCACCTACTCTGCAATACTGTATTGTTTGCGCTGTTTGATAAATGAGTCTATTCCGTTGAACCAGGGGTGTTTGGAGCCGATTCAAGTCCGGCTGCCGAAGAACTCTTTGCTCTCTCCTGGAGATGGATGCGCTGTTGTTGGCGGTAATGTTCTCACGTCACAGAGAGTTACCGATGTTGTTATGAAAGCTTTCAAAGTTATGGCCGACTCTCAAGGATGCTGCAATAACCTCACTTTTGGCATCGAGTCCAAAGGTGGTTTGCAAGGCTGGGGATACTACGAAACTATTGGGGGAGGTGCTGGTGCTGGTCAGCTTGGTTCCAAGATGTGGAATGGAGCTTCCGGTGTCCATACCCACATGACAAATACCAGAATGACGGATACAGAGGTTTTGGAAAAACGGTATCCTGTAATTTTGAACCAGTATCGTCTGCGCGAAAACTCCGGAGGCGATGGATATCTTCACGGGGGCGATGGGGTGATTCGTGACTTGATTTTCAAGATACCCATGGTTGTTTCTGTTCTGTCCGAGAGAAGGGTCACAAGACCAAATGGGCTGTTTGGAGGGTCTGCTGCCAAACCGGGGCTGAATCTTTGGATTCGCAAAACTTATGACAGCGAGGGAAATGAAATGGAGGATCGTATCTTCAACATTGGCGGGAAAAACTCTGTCCCTTTGGCTGCGGGTGATAGAGTTATCATTGAAACTCCCGGTGGAGGTGGTTACGGGAAGAAGACGGATAAAAAGGCTATCACTGAAAATGCGCTCCATCCCTCTCATTCTTTTAGAGGAACGGGATCCGTTGCGCAGAGATTGGATGCTCAATACACCAACTAGCGGGAGTGGTTGTTGTGACTTTCATTTCCTAGACACATATAGACAATTTGAGAAGTTGAGGTGGCTTCCTCGTAAATTTGAGCACTGAAGCGAAGCGGAAGTGTGAGTTGGCTGGAGGATGAGAGCGTAGTGAGTAGACGGCAAGAAAAAAGTTTAAAGAAGTTGTACGGGAATGAGCATGTACTCCGTCGACTTTTCTAAGTTCCCCCCTCTATTATCGTTGCGGAGGACGAGTACAAATTGGGCTAGGTCACCCATCCGTCCGAAAGGCGGACTGTCATATTCTGTACCAAATGGAAGGCTGACTATTTGAAGGCAAGGCTCACCGCCGACAACTATATCGTTTCTGCCATCCACTTTGACATGATTCAGCAAGACAGAGACAAAATTTTGAAGGAGTTCAGAAACGGCTCAGGTAAAATACTGATTTGCTCAGACTCGCTCGCCAAAGGTCTCGATGTTCAGCAGGTTTCCCTACCCTTCAACTTTGATATACCAGCATCTATTCAGACTGAGTGAGCAGCGTTAGCGGTAAAAGACCACCCAAATGCTCAGCTTGCTCTGAGAGGAGACAGCATCAATGGAAGAACGACTTCTCTGTTTCTGGAATCTCTATCGTCTTATCTGGGATAAATCGGCCCAGTCATTAGAAATAATCGAGGCAGTATGAGAAGGGTAAGCCGCGGCAGACGGAGAACAAATCTCTTTAAGTTCTTCAACTCTTTCGATTCAATCATTGCCTTTTTGGGCAACTATCGCAGACAATTTGCAGAGCTGTGACATTGATAAAAGTCCATCGGAACGTGGTACAGCGAAAAGAGTCTCCATGCACGCTGGCAAGGAACTCGTATTTAATAAGCTCCCAGCTTATGCAAGATCATAACTAAGCAAAACGAGAGGCGATCTGGTTGTCTCTTTTGCTTTGAATGCTCTCGGTTCTTCATAGTCACTCTGTTGATCCATTTCATTGTATTTGAGGAAATACACAGAAAAAAGTGCCTGAACACCCAATAAGAGGCGGCCTGCCAGTGCATGGACTTGTCTTGGAGCCCCAGGACTCTTTTTAAAAGACTGAATGTGATCAATTTTTTATACCGATCATTCTACCTCGTCTTTAGAAGCACGGAATGACACAAATCATTAATCGAAGCCAGCAGTTTTGATGGGCAACTCAATAAAGTGGCAGGCATTGACGCATTTGAAATATTTTCATATATTTCATATAAAAGTTGCAATACAAACATGATTTTCCAAGGTGAAGAAGCCCAAGAGGCATTTTTTTTGGCTGATCTTGGAACTACGCCTACAGGTCCGGAGACCTTACGGTCGCTTTGGTGAAGAGGGAGCAACTGCCGACTGTGTCAGATGCAGAGAGGCTGAGAGTTTTGGAGAGATTATAAGAGCCTACGGCACCCTGTTTAAAATGAAGCCTGGGAACATTATTGCGTTCAATTTTAGTCATAAATTCGAGGACCTTTCCCATGAAACCTTTATGCCTTTCTCATCACCTTTTTGTATTAGGTTTTTCGAATAAGATGTCTTGCTTGGTTTTATCATTTTGAGATTTTTGTCACTGATTCTCACTCATCAGCTCTATTGCTTAGCCATTTCTCGAAAAGTTTTTACGAAATGGTTCAAGATTGTTCCAAGCAGCTTATATCACCTGCTCGCCGGTGAATTTCTGTGGAGATATGTCGCTAGACAGTTCCTCCTGAGGCTTAGGATTCACATCGGAGGTGCGGCTCTTTCTCGGTGCCATGATATACGAGGCTATTGTGGGTGTAAAAATCTACTAGTTCTAAACTAACATAGAGTAGCGGTGAGATGAGCGTCCTGACTTTAGGTGGTTCTGATTGTTGGTTTCCAAAGTTGTGAGTGTAGTGTGCTATCACGAGTCTATTGATGAAAAGCTGGTGATTGGCTGCTTGTAGAAGATGTATCCAAAGTTGTGTGAACTTGTCTGAATTGTCTTCTTCTCACAGTATGAAAATTACAGTATGAAAATTGTATGCAAATCAGCGGTCAAACTCTCTCCTTTATACCTACCAAGTCGTTTGCTGCCAATCCCCCTTTGAGCATGCGATGTGCATGCGTGCGTAGTCTAGAACATAAAGAACTACCTAATTACAAGTTGTACCTAAAATGGGGCAGAGCTAAGCAGTCTAGAGTTTTATGCAAGACATACTAATAGCTGTTGCCAGATAGCTTAATATCCAGGATCAACATAATAGGACGTAACATCACCCACAGGGGATTCGGGTTGATCAATATTGATGTACAGCCACCGGCCTTGATAGACCTGGAGCGACCAATGTTTGGGTCAAATAACTCCTCGTGTAATCGTCTCTGCCCTACACGGTCTACTGCATATGCATATAGTGCATTAGCAGTGGAGCGTTGGATTGGGCTCATGCATGAGTAAGACGAATGCTCAGGGGTCATTACTCGGGAAGATATGTTTTACTTCCTGGAAAGCTGGGCGTTTCCCACCAACATACTGGCGTAACTAACTGGTTTTATGTAAAAAGCTATAACTGTTAATAAAATCATTTGTTACTCACGTCTCTGTCTACAATTTCATTCACTTGAATAGTGAGGCAATTGTCGAGCACTTTTACTTGAGTCTGTCGCTTAGCGGCATCTTCAAGAATTGCAAACCGAAAGCTTATCGGGAGTTCTGTATTGCGCCAGTCTTGCACGGAATGCAAGAGTGTGAGAAGGGACTTGGTGCAACTTGACCAGATATATTGTCTAGACCATATACAGACAGCACAGAGAGATAAACAAATGCCTAAACCAAGGAAGTTGCTCGTTTTCAATGGGGCAATTTAACAAATGTCGCTTGGGATGATGTTTATGCAGCTTTATTGAGTCAAACAGAAAATGAGTCTCTCTCAAATCATGTTGCAGTTACCGTTCTGAATCAATAAAGGCTGTCAGCGACTGGTCCTATCCGAAGCAACAGCTATTTACTCGTTTGAAAATGAGCGGTTGAATAATTTCACGCCCCATGACCGTTTGTCACTGATTTAATCAAGACGATAACTTACAGACTTATTCTCTTTCCGCAATTCGTCAATCAGATTGTATACAGTCCATATGCGCCATGTAGCCTTTTTTACTCAGACATAGATAGTAATTCACGGAAAAAAGTTGGATCTTGCCCAGGGAACTCAAAGATTGAAATGCGATTTTTGCCATACCATAGCTAAACAATAGATCTCACAGGCTAAAAAAATAAAACCATCGAATTAAAATTCACATATAAACTACTTCTGAATCTTGTTATCGCCAAGTGGGGCCGCGGGCTCTCCACTAGTTGAACCTTCTGCTATGTCTTCGTATGCAGGCGGAGTCGCACTGTTGTCACTATAAACGCCAAACTGCTGATCTTGGTGGTCACCAGTTTGTTGCTCGATATCTCTATACCCTCTGAAATCGGTTTGTCTATTCAAACTGGACTCGTAAATCACATACCATGAATAGAGCAGGCCGGGGAAATGAAAAAACGCCGTTAGGAAAAGGCTGATAGCCATCTCGCGTGTGAACAAGCCCTTCCTTATGAACACCGGTAGCGGCGGGAAAATCAAAGCCAAAATGTAGAGAAGCACATCCTGAGTCTGCATGTGTGGTAGAGACATTTTCTTATCACAGGCTGAGTTCAATTATATGCATATAATTCGGCGGGAGGCTACAATTCAATCACGGCTTTTCGTCGAAGCCATGTCCGATTAGGTAAAGATAAAGAAACTAGATCACTTTTTTTCGTCCTAGAACTACAATATTGTTTGCTCTTTTGACGTAGGTTGAGAAAAGCGGGTAACGGAGAGAGAGGAATGAAAAAAGTTGAGGCTCGACCGTCGTAGATCTTGGAGAATGGAGAGTCAGTGACCTTGGAGATAAAGAGTTGGTAAAAGAAGATACACATGCTTTGATTTGTCCATTTTGTAAATGCTTCCGATTTTCATCTCGGCATTTCCTGGAACAGCTAATAAAACAGCTTGATAAATTGAACTTGAACGCGAATAGAACGAACAACATGCAATACGAATGATACAAAATTTTCTAAGATTGGAGGAACCCAAGAAGCAATTTTCTGGCTGATATTTTACAGATGTGTGAACATCGAATTTTGATCGGTGGAAATGGACCTATTAAGAAGTACATGGTATAGGTTATTTATTTATATGATTTATACAATGGAACCCCTATTAGATTAATTCCTTGCTGGAAAATTCTTGGTTCTATTACCAATTTCGAGTTCAGATCAATAAATGATCTGAAGCTTTACAATGCCAACGGTATGCAAATGATTTATTTTCCACTTTGTCATTTCTAGCCCTGATTCGAAATTAACCATTACAAAAAGGAGAGAAAAGGCTTGAACCAAATGCTTAGTCAGATAAATCTGACAGAGACCCTTTTTTCCCCACAAATAATATATATACATAACATGGCACAAGACGAAGCACCCAACAAGAATGATTCCACCAACAAGAACTACCCTCCTTGGGCTGCCAATGAAAACGGCAACTCTGTAAAATCCAGCCGGTTCTCGTGGGTTAAAAAGCTGATGAACAAACCTTCTGAAAAGGCACCACACACAAGACCATCAGATCGTACAGTACGCGCAACTAGTGACAATAGCAAACCGGAAAAGAGTTCGTTGAGCAGATCAAATGTTGAACTGTCAAATGCTGAACCGTCAAATGCTGAACTGCAAAAGGCTGAACTGCGAAAAGCTGAGGTGGATCGCCAGAGCTTGCGCACAAACAACACAAGTACAGCACCTATTGTATCAATGTCTACTACATCATCAGAGTCAAATTCATCCGGTGGACATCCCACGAGTGTATACACCTCAGCCACAACTGCGCCTAGTACAGCAGCTCCTTCCAATTTGACCAATCATACGAGTCCCGGTCTCACGTTGTTCAATCAAACCCATACAGGTTCAAATAATGTCACGTTTTCGCATAATCCGGACGCGGCGTCTGTTATAACACTGGCCAGTTCATCTAGAGAAAGACGAAGAAGCATAGAAACAAATGCCAGTACTCACGGAATGGCCCCGTCGAGTATTTACGAGAAAATTCACGGACCTGCGCTATACACTTCGCGTAACACCAGCAGACATGATTTGAACGGTGAGTAATGACTTTAATAGAATGGATGGGGGTTTGGTTCAGCGGAAGATGTGGGTTTGAGTTGGCTGCAGCTCTTGATGTGGTGTTGTATTGGAAGGTTTTGGCAAAGATTTGTTAATATCAAGTGTATGCCTCACAATAATCATTATGATGCATCCTTTAGATAAGAGATAGAGCTTTTCTGAAATGAGACGAGCTTATAGAATGGTTGTCTCTTTCAAAGCGACAGATCCTCAAAATTGTGTCGAGGAAACTCAAGCAACCTGAAGGACCGCTCTCCAAATCTATATGTTTGTATTCATCAGAGCATAATCTGCCACTGGGAATAAAGCGCTTCATAGTGGCGGGCCACGCATCATGTTTCTACAGTACGGCGCGTGGAAGTTTTTCCGCAACTTGGCTCAATTGTTCTACATAGAAAATCCTTGTCCACCGGTTGAGATCAATAGAACCTTGACGATCAAAAGTCAAAACCGGGTGCGTAGTCGCTCCGAAATATCATTAGCTCTTACGACCGATTTACTTAAGGATATAAGGAGATATGATGGTCAGAATTTCATTGGGTTAAGAGCCAGCAACGAAGAAGAATGCACATCACATATGCCTTTTCGCATAGAAACAGTTGTATGTCAAGGATTCATGTCTGAATGGAACGGAGCCCAAGACTGAGCCACGTAATGTAGCTAGAATAAAACAGTTCTGAAATTCTCTATGGGTTTTCATTCAACTCCATAATCGATCTGCTCTTTTACCAACGCAGAAAATGTCATAAAAATGTCTGTTGATCGAAGCGCAATACCTTTAATTAGGAGCCCTGCCATTGACAGACCCACAAATGTCCCGGGTCAGCCATGAGTGTCAAGGGCCGAAGGATCTTCAGAGGGGTACAATGAGACGGAAAGTCGACAAAGGCGAGTGAGTCTTTCTTTCTCACCACGACAAGCGTAATATTTGGGCGGGAGCCAAAGTATGTCACACATCCTGACTCCCTTAATCATTGAGAGAATTGCAACATAATAACAAGCTCTTGGATACGAAGCTTGTTGTTCAACTACATTCGACCAGAATCTTTCTTTGCCGTTCACTCCACACTTTTCTCTCGGCGATGTGCGTACATAATGTGGATTAGGCACTCGGAAGAGCCATTTGACCATTCGAGATTCACAGATCCACACAGGGCTGTAATATTACAAAATAGAACTTTGCTCACAAAGCGAAAAACTGTAAGTTGAGTAAGCTTGTGAGAAAATGTTCTTGGCGAGGACTGGTGTGTGGGAAGGGGAAAGAAAGAAGGGGGACGGGTTTACAATGGGGCTGCAATAGAGTTCCAAAGAGCTGCTTGTGAAAGCACAAACCAAGGTAGAAATCATCGTTGTCCCAAGGGCTTGAATCAAATGTCTTTCTTCCAAACCTAAGACATTTCTGCGGTCACGGTGTTCTTCTGATGCTAGAGCTATCGCCTCATCAGTCTCGGTGTAAATTCGATTTGTCTTCATAGGGGAGTATACACTGGGATTCTTGGATTTGGTGAGATCCATGCATGCGGTCTATAGCTAATTCCCGTCTACAGAGAATCTTGATAGGGTGGATAACACTCTCGCAGACGTTACAGATCTGCCACAGCAGAGTGTAATTGAGGCCTTATGCGGGGAGGAGACTACGTCAGGCGCAGAATCAAATCTTTCTCGGATGCAATCGATTACCGTAAAGTCAATAGGAGTAGCTATCATTTCTTGCATCTACTTACTGTAATATTATCTCACTCTTCCACTTGGTGCTCAGTGCGCTCCGTCGTGCACCAACCAATTCGTTATCGTGGTTACCCTCTACGGTATGCATCATTTTTTTGTTTACGCTGGAGTAAAAAAAGTGACTCTGCTTTTTGATGCAATAGAGGACCAGTTCCTTGATACATTCAAATGGCCGTCAGCACATGCGATGGTGAACTCTATTTACACAACCTCTCTGCATTTATTCGAACGCATGAGCGACAACTGGCAAACGCTTTACTGGCATACAAGAAACCCGGTTCTAACAACTCGCGCCAAAAGGAATCCGCAGCAGCTTATGAAAAACCAATACGGCTTTCCCTAACGATCCATCACTTGTTCTACATCCTCGGAAAGTTCCAGGAACTAGGCATAAATGTTGGTCCCATGAATATTCGGCTGGATGACGAAGATAGCCATGTGAACTATGTTTCATTTCTTTCCGATTTCCATCACTCCAAATTACGTTCTTCTGATGCTCAGTCTATTCATTCCATGTCCAGTGTGAAATCTGTCATGTCCAGTGTATCTGCACTGTGGAGTTCGCTGAACACGGGACCGAAAAATAAAGAAAATATCGTATTTGACATCAAATACCTCTGCTCTGCATTCACAAAGCTGCCCTGTTTGCGACTTGCTCCTGACAAAAATGCACGCTTGGTCGAGGGCCACGAGGAGTATCCCTTTGATACTGCAGTCCCCATCCAGATCTTTAAAAACATTTCGGTTTTAGAACTATCAGAATGCGAGCCGAAGGAGGTTTACGGCTGGGTTCAGCTGAGCGAACAGATCAAGTTCCTTGTGATAAAAAAGACTAAAATTACAGACCCAGCAGAAGTGCTCATTGATCTAGTAGAAAACGATTGTGGAAGACGAAGATCCTCTTCTTACGGCGAAACAATGGAGCAGAACGCTTCGCCCACAACCAGACATATTCCCATTTCTCTGTCTAGCTCTTTAGAGCACCCGCTTTCATCGTCTCTTTCTAGTAATCACAACAGCTGGATCCCCGATCTGGCCCCGCTAAAGGAAGAAAAGCTACAGCCTAAAGCTTACAGACGGTCTTACCAGACTCACGGCAAGCATGTTCCAATGTCCCCCAACGGTAGACGGTCCAGAAGATCAGAATCCATCCCTGCACCCGTCAGAGAAGAGCTCACCCACACCGTGCGATGGGGTCACCTACGGCACATGTCGCTATCGGACAACAAAATAGTGAGCATTAGTAGAGGGTGTCTTGACAATCTGAAATCGCTCTCTTCTTTGGATCTATCCAAGAATAAGTTGAGCGAGATCCCTGCATGCCTAGCAAAACTTGTAAATCTGAAATCTCTCAACTTGTCCTACAACAAGCTGACCACCTCTAAAGGGTTCACTCCTAAAAGTTTCCCCAAACTCACTATACTCAGTTTGAGGGGAAACAAGATATCTTCGCTCGAGAGTTTGGAGAATTTCGTCACTTTGGAGAAACTCGATCTTCGCGATAATCTGCTTACCCAGGTGCAACAGCTTAAGCCGTTGTTGCAACCGTGTGAGCACGATAAAAAGCTGGTTCTGCAAGCTCTGTATGTCATGGGTAATCCTGTCACCAATATCCGTGGTTACCGTATCGAGCTTTTCAATCTTTTCAACGCCCTGGATTACCAAAATGCTTTGAAACTCGATGGGTCTCGGCCAGGGATCTTTGAGTCGCGACTTTTGGCGGACGAAAAGGGCGCACAGCTTAAACTGAAGCAGTTTCTCGATGAAAGTATCATTAGTAAAATGACAGAGAAAATGTCCACTTTGAATATAAAGCGTATAGAGGCACCTTCTGAAGTTGTCGCTCCCACCAGTCCCACCAGGACGTCGACTTTCATTCATCAACTCAAGACCACCCAGGATACAGAGCTGTTTCCCTTAAGTCCTCCAGCGAAACCGTTTGCTCGCGGCTCACAGTCTTTTGAAAACGCAGCCCCGACCCAAACCAGCGAATCCATCGATACTCTTGTACAGGCATCTGACGCTCACACCATCGGCGGTGAGTCTTGTTCTGGCTCACTGAAGCGCAACTCACAAGACTCTAATCCTGCACATCGGATTTCCACCGCTACACCGGCATTGCCTGTTATAACGGCCACTACCACCACGATAACCTCGTCACTCGCTCCAACAGGAGAGCTTGAAAAAGATGCCACAATACTTGTAGCTGAGTGTAAATAGATTAGCATTTAATCATCCCTGGTCCACAGCCTCACGCTTTTGTCCCATCCGCTGCTTACGATAAACTCACCGTCCGAACTAACATCGCAACTCATCACCTTGTCGTGGTGGCCCTGCAAAGTCTTGACTTTGAGCCAGTTGTCTGCCGAGTAGATGTTCACCTGGTTGTCGTAGGAACTGGAAGCGAGAAACGTTCCAGACTCCTTATTCCCCTTGAAGAAGCGGACATCTGAAACCATCTTTGTGTGCGCTGGCACAAAACACTTTTCTCTCGCCATACGCATATCCCACACTTTGATACTGCAATCTGCGCTTCCCGTTACGAGGTCTACCCCGTTAGGAGACCAGTCCATGGCGTTGATGCCCTTTATATGGCCATTGAGAGTGAAGATCGATTTCCCCGTTCGCAAGTCCCAAACGTATCCAATTGCATCCAGTCCACCTGAAGCTAGCAGCGATCCATCTGGATGATGGCTCAAGGCGAAAACTTCCTTAGAGTGTCCCTCTTGCAACAGTAACTCTTTCTCCTTGTTAACGTCCCACATCCGCCACGTCATGTCGAAAGAGGCGCTCGCCACAAAGGCCCCGCTAGGATTGAATTCAACTCTACACACTCTTCCCTCGTGCCCTTTCAGAGTTGAAATGGGCAATTCTGATTCCAGGCCATACAAGTTTACCAGCCCTTCCGAACCGCTTGTGGCGAGCTTAATCTGCGAGGTTTGCGGATTCCAGTCCACACCTCCAATTTTTTCCTCATGCCCTCTTAGCTTTTTCAACACACTGAGATCGTCCCTTTTCAAGATATATGTAGTGCCGTCCCATGACCCAGCAGCTATAAGCTGGTTATCGTTGGAAATTCTAACAATAGACGTGGCTCGTGATCCTACGGATTGTGAGCCCAGAGGAGCAAATCTGGTGAGCTCGCTTTGAATTTTTCGACGATTAACCAAAGTATCCACAAAAGGAATCTGAGCTAAAGTTTTCTGTCGGTTTATTCTATCACGTGCTTTGTAAAGAGAGAAATTGGCAATGGACTGACGGGCTCCAAGCAAATCTGAACCACCTGGTGTGTAAAACTCTTCTTCTTCTTCCTCTTCTGGCTGAGACAGCTGTCCATCTAGTGCGTGCTCTTGACCACTCAAAAGTCCAATCAAGCGTTCCCTTCGATCAGGTCTTTCTTCCCCGAAAAGAGTGATGGGCTCCCCTAGCTGTCGGAGTTTGATCCGTACTTCGTCGTCTGTGGTGGGGACATGGAGCTGGTTTTCCAGTCTTCGAGACTCGAACTCAGAGAGATACTCCGAAGCGGTTTTGCCGGTTCTTTCCCCTTTTACACTGAGTGTGTGGTTGTAGTCCCGTGGAATATCCATTGGGGGTTCTAAATGCACTCAAAAGGAAAAATAATAGGCGATCCTGAAGGCGGTAGCAGCTGGAGAGTTAGAGCCGAAACGTATGAGTTTCTCGTTTTCCCCTATCCTCGAAAGCAAATTCGTCAGTATGTTGTATCTCGAATATAGTAGTCAAGAGCTGATGACGTGGATTGATGAGTTCGACATGGATAAGACATGTATTCATGTCGTATTTGGCTAACCGACTTCGGGATGGCTATACGTGTCTGTGGAATCATACAAATCTCATATAGTCAGAAAGTGATTTAAAAGCCTGCTCCAAATTTGGGTCTTGCTCGTGGATCTGTTGTTCCATACATAGCGCCCCTTTTTTTTCGTCACCTGCAAATGTCTTGTTAGGCATAGTGAAGAATCTACTTATACCGCGGGAAAGACTCAACTAACTATACACTTAGCCATAGAAGAAAAGGGACGAGCCTTTCAAGCGGCTGGATTTTTTCAGTTCACCACTTATTGCGGGTGCTTTAAGCCCTCCTATAATGGCAAGACCTTTACCCAATGGGGCATGGTAGGAAGATCCCCGCGATCCTATTTTCTTATGATGAATGTTATGCCCTATCGCATATAGCCAGGATAACATGCCGTTTCAGAAGCATCCCAACGTGATTCGAAAATGTATGAGGTTTGAAGCGGATCTTTTATCTCACTCCTATGAAATTTTTCTCCTTTGAAGGATCACGTGTCATGTCTGAAAAGTTATTCAGAAGCGTACGCGCTTCAAGAATTGAGGTCCTCACTCATTAAGTGGGGATTGAGTGTAAACTAAACCGCTCGAGGTAGCGAACCGAAAATCCCCAACATCCTTTTAATGCCTCTTGGTTCTGTCAAAAAATCAAAGAACGTGCTAAATTGCAGAGACAATCTTTCTATTTGGTAAAGTTTTCGAATTAATGCCGGCGAACTAACTGATACGATCACATAGTCCCAACATATTTTCACCAAAGGAAGCGTTACGTTCAGCAAAAACCATGGGCACCATACAATTATAAAAAGGTACTCAAATACTCATCAAAGGTCCCACCTGGAGACAAGAAACAAAATAATCGCCGTATTACAACAAAATGATAAACTTTTATAAACTCTTCCAAGGGAAGGGCTCAGAGAACTATATGAAAACATCAAGAAGGGTATAAGGAGCAAGTCTACTCGGGGACACCGTTGGAGACCAGCTTGATGTCAATATCACCGAAGCAGGACTTTTCATACTGTGACTCTGCGTACAATGTAGAAAGGTATTCGGTAAACTTGTTCAGCTCGCACCAGCCGTCAGCTCTAGACTCGCATACATCAGGTAGGTTAATCGATAGCGAAACGGTGCTGTCGTTCATGATGAGGTGGATGTATTCTGTCTTTTTAGAGCCTTCCACCTTCTGGGACGCACGATCGGCTGGAACTTGTTCGTCGCACTCTATCACCTCAAAGGTGAAAAAGGCACCAAATGGCACAACCTGAGAAAGAACAAATGGCTGTCTTACGCCGTCACCAGTGAAGTTGGACCTGAATTGGTTCAATCCAAGGGCGGTGACAATGCTGATGAGCGTGGAGTCATGAGTAAAGTCAAAGTACAAGCTTTGGTTTGTGGGGAAGTAGGTTGGGTTGGAGTTTATCGTTGAGTTTTGCGATGCTTGTGTTGCTGGATCGTATGGGGTATTTGTCAGCCTCTGGTAAAACTCAACGACCCAGCCAACACCCATGGCACGGCCTGTGGGGTTGGGGAATGAGTTAGATGCGTACCAGAGATAATCGAGAGCATACTCGTAGTCTTCCCATTCCTTTTGAGTAAAGAGAGGACAGAATTCAGAACTGCCAAAGGAACTTGTCTCGTAAGCACACACGGATTGCATACTCATGACGTCAGAGGAAGTTAACGTGAGGTTGCCCTCTAGCAAGTCATTGAAACGGGTGGTGGCATTTTCCAGGTAGTGATCTATGAAATCTGGTGTGAGATCGTAGCCAAGGACATAAGACTCATCGTTGTTAGGACAAAATTCCCAGCCCAAGGTATTGTTTTGTCTGTAATCCTCTATCAAGAGTTCGAGATTAGCATACTTTTCCCATTCCAGCCCAAAGAAACCAGAAAGAAAGTACATGGCGCTTTCCTTCATTCTCTGCTGAGTAGTTGAGCGGACCACCAGTTTTTCCTGATCGTCAAAAAGCCCACCGTACCTAAAATACTGAGCAACTCCATGATCGAACAACTGCTGACGGCCCAAATGGGTCAGAATACCCTGGCCCATGGTATTTTTCCAATTGTTAAGAAACTCCAGTTCTCCCGAGGCCTCGAATGTGGCATTTTCAATCGTCTCGGCAAAATCAGGTGTGGAATCAGGGTATCTCGAACCATGTCTCCCGACATAATGCAACTGCTTAACACGACATTGATCTGGCATACCAAAGTTGTACACACCAAAATCGCCGGGATAATAAGGAGACTGGTTACCCATCAGTTTGTAGATGGATTCATCTCCATCTTTATGGTCGGGCGACTGGAGCTCAGTTTCGATTGGGTTTGGCAAGTTGTGTGCCTTGGTGGGGACACCAGTTACCACGGGAGCAGCGTCGGTGTTTACCAGCATAGGAGCGGCCCCAGTTGAGTAGGCACCAGCGAACCCAGGGTTCAAGTTGAACGCATCTGTCGTTGAACTTACTGGAGCACAAACAGCCAGCCCTGCAAAGAGAGCTTCTAAAACGAGGGAAGAGAATAGCATGCTTCGAGAAGAAGGTTTGCAGTGTCTATATACTCATTGCACGGCATTCAAAAATTAAACGGTCGCGTGGGATATGAATGAAAAATTCCCGCAAGGGGAAAGGTGATATTGTAGAAAGGAGACTGAAATTAACGAGTCCACCAGAGATGTAATATTGAATTACGAGCTGTCTCTCTTTTTCCGATATCACACTGCTGTCTTTGTGGAAAGCCCTAAAGAACTCTCTTGAAAAATTTGTTCATGCGCGGAATAAGCGAGTATGCAGGAAGCTGCATATAATTTGTACCGTTGGGGAAGTACGCTTGTTATGCATCAGCAGACGTTGATGTCTGGATGCGAAGAAGGGTAGTCTGAGCCCATTTTTGTAGCGAGACTAAAGCAGTCTCATAGTCTGGAAGATCTTTAGCTCTCACATGCCATTATGTGTATCCTGCTTTCTTGCATCCTTGCGGGCTGAGATTGCCATAAAATTCCAGGGGATTTCTCTGCTTTTCTGCTAATTGGGTACAGAGATTTCCACGAAATGTCGCCATCAATTATATATAATGTTCAATCTCTACCGTCACATTTTCTCGGGTCGATAGATTATCAAGAGGAGGGCACACAATGAGAAGGAGTCTCCAATTAGACGGTTGAGTTTCTCTGTTTTACCACGATCAGCAGGTTCTTCGATTAAGGGATTTGGGAGGAAAGAGGGGGCACAGCCTTTGGATCCTATTTCTGAGCCAGAACCTCTTGATTTTTATCGAAAGGATTGCGATATAACAGCTCTTGGGTATGAAACTCTTTGCTGAGTGAAATTCGCTCAAAAGATTCTCTCCCTCTATTCCGTCCATCTCAACGATGTGCGCAGATACTTCAGAAATAGGCATCTAAGTGAATAGCCGTTCGAGTATCCCAGACCGGCAAAAAAAATTGTGTAGTTTGCGATAAGAGACAGCAAAGAGCGCGCGATCATTGTCGGTATCCAGGCTATAATGCTCAAGACAGGCTGCTGTATAAAACTGAGATCCTCTAGGGATCTAATGAGATAATTGGAGAAGATATATTCATGGAGTACGACCAAGAGCCATCTATAGAGGATTGTTGCGACAAGGAGCATATGAATCTTCATTACGTCAGGGATATTGGGTGTAATTGTTGCCGCACGTGCGTAGTGAACGTCATCAGGCGAAAAGAACAAGGAATAATCTCTTTGTCTTTCCCAGAATGTTCCTCGACTCTCTTGGATGCTTACCCGCTTGGGGAAGCAGAAATTGGAGTTATCCGGTGGTTTGATTGGGACATCTCCATGCGTAAAGGATGGAGGAGAAGAATTGCAAGACTTGCATGCACCATTTACGTTAGTTCCTGGATTCTCTTGACTATTTACCCTCGACATAACCGCTGAGCCCCCCTCTCCTTGGGAATTCCCCTTTTCTCAGCTATAGCGTATAGATAGGCATTTCCCCTTCAGCAGAGTTGAAAATGACAAAATTGTTAAGCGGATTCTCCCTTCTACCAAGCATATTTATAACATCCTGGGCCACACAACCCCCCAGAACCGCCGACACCGGCTGAAACTCGGTAAAAGCTTGTCTTGCAAGCTCTTTGCAGTAGTATATGTCGTCATCTACAACATGGGGTGGAAGTGTCAAAGATTCCGCCCAGTTTTTTGCCTTTGATTTCAAGTCATCAACATCGATATCAATTTCATCGATCGCCGTCTCCATCGCATTTGCATCGTAATCTAAAAGTGACAGTAAAAGCGGCAGCAGAGGTTTCATCCTTCTCAGTTTTCTTTTCAATGGAAAATTCTCCCTTATGAAAATTTCAGGTGACGATCCCAATTTTTCAAAGGGCTTATAAGAATTACGCACTATGCAGTTATCTACAGCTGTATCGTTTTCCGTCAGCTTGTCTATGCGGAGAATCTCACGCACAGAGCTGGTCTTACCAAGTTGTTTGGGGATATTATTTGCAATGGTCTTCACGTTTGAATCGTGCTGGATCAAGTCCACGAAGATGTACCCATACAGTCCGTGACATGTAGTAGCGTAAAAAGGAATTTTGCAGTTTCTTGCAACTGGATTTAAATAGACAATGTCTCGCCGGCTTAGCATTGTGCCAATGATGACATCAAATTGATCAAACCAAGAATATTCTTTGGTCTCGAATGGCTCTGTGTCGACGTTCAATCTCACCATCTTGTTGAGTTCTTGAACTCTATGCGATGCAGCTGAAGCCTTAAACTGGCCCACGCTGTTACGATCAAAAAAGAAGTTGCAGCCCAGGTCTTGTTCTCTTACTTTGGTGCTATCGAGTATAGTTAGTGCTCCAATTCCTCCTAGCACTAAATTTTTGGCGATCTCTGCTCCCACAGATGAGAAATTAACCAGCAAAATCCTGGCCTTTCTCATTCTATTTTGAGCCTCCATCCCCCATAAGCGAATCTGTCTGTCATAGAGAGCAATTTCGTCTAAATTTGTCAGATGAAAGTGTTTTATACTGATACTTGCCTGAAGAAAGTTTGTTAACCTCTGACATTGTGTATATATATATGTTGTGAATATATATGGGGGGATGTCCGTAAGTCGAGCTTCCGGCTTATGTGGCGTGAGAAAGAATCTAGCCCTACAAGAGCGCCATGTTGTGTGAAACTTATAGAGATTTAGGCATCTACATCTGAGAAAAAAAGATACATTGGCTAGATATAGCTTAACACTGCTATGCGTAATTTATCATTGATTAGAACATCAGGTCTTCTGCGAGCATTTCTGTCGATCGAATTCAGGCTTTTCTTCTCAGTATGCCTTCTCCTGAATTTCTTTTGATAGAATATCTCATGTTGGGTTGAATTCGTGATCTCTTGCCCCTGTGAAAGGTGCTGCGATTGGAAAAGTTTGGGTATTTGCCGACCGCTTGTTGTCGAGTTTAACAATTGGAGCGAGCTGTCTTTGCTGATCAACAAAACCGTCAATTTCGTCTGTTTGAAAGCAACTGGCCACACCGGTGAGAAGCTTTCTAGGCTGCTGAACTGCATACCTGACGACATCATCTATGATTCACATCCGGATCCCTCACTTACAATAGTTGTCCATCTGGATGACCGTTACTCTCTGATGAATGGAACAGAGATTGGAGAAGGGTGGGTTGATTTGATGAAAGTGAAGAGTTGTAACTCAAGACCCAGTCATCAGCCATAACCACCAACTACATTGGATTGTGATGCTTGCGAGGTCAAATTTATCACAATGAATCGAGATATAAAGCAGCATTGCTTCAGTAGTAGCTTGAGATGTCGATTAACCTCGTGATATGTGTCTGCCTTGCCTTGAATACCTTTTTGTAGACCGATCATCTCATCTGAAGAGAAAAATTGCCAGCAAAGTATTAACTGCAATGGTATTTGTGCTCAACCGTAAATGAGCCTCTCGAAAGAAGCAAAACAGCAGGGCGCTGCGCGACTCAAGCGCCCTTTTTTTCAGGATGGAGCAGTTTTTTTCAAAACATAAAGAGCACCTTCAGAAGCCTTTTCTGATGTTTCTCCAAAGCACTCTACCCGTCAGGGTTATATAGCCCTGTGGTGACGAGATCGCTGGTTCAAAAGAGCCAGATTCTGCTCCAATGTCTTCTCTGCAATAAGCTTTTTCTGCGTCTGTCTCTCTATATCTTCCCTCAACGAATCGCACTGTTTTTCGCACACGTTAGTTGTAATATCCGAAAGCATCACCGAAACTTTTTCTTTCAGCTCCGTGTGCAACTCTGTCAGCCGAGATAACTCTTGCTCTGAATCCTTCAAGGACGCGTTAGCCTTCTCAACCTCCTGAGTCATGTAATCATTTTCACTCGCAAAATTTGAATTTTTCATCTTCATAGCTTGAATCTCCTCCTTCAAACGATGTACTTCAGCAGCTTGTTTTATGGTGATGTTTTGTTCTCGTTCCGTTGGATCGCGGATAACATGGTCAATCTTCTCTCTGCTTTCTTCGCACCCTTTCACAGATTCGTCAAGAAGCTGTGATCTGGACGCAACCTTCTTTTTACCCACATCTATCCTAGCCTGAGCGTGATCAAAATCCATCAACATTTGGGACATTACTGTTTTTGCCCATTCTAGCCTTTCATTTTTGTTGTTTGCAAAATTATCATGACTGGCCAGCTCCTCACTTAAGCTCCAGTACTTTTCGTACTGCAAGATCAAAGAGCGTATGATTTGATGAGTGAGAGTGGTATCGACATTACCACCTAAAGAGTGAGAGATCCCAGTCACCTGCCCGATATTGCGAACCTTGAGCGGATTGGTGAGATAATCTCTTTGTAATCTTTTCGATTCATAGAAATCGTCACGGTTGTTGAGTTTATGCTGCGATGCCGTATCGAGTCTTGCTTTTTTGCTCCGATGTTCTTCGTTCCCAAAGTTGAATTTAACCTCCGTAAGAAGCGATCTTTCAACATCAGATGGGGAATACTCCGCAATTGAAGAAAGCTCCGGTAACGGCCACCTTGGTTTTGATCCCTGAGTTTTCCCCAGCGACTTCAGCCACTCACTCAAGTACCGAAGGTCTTGATTATATATCGGTCGCAGCTCAGACGGCAATACACCCGCTCTATCTCTCATCACCACAAGAGCTGCAGTCACGGGTTTCAAGTACTGAGAAAAGTTTCTCGCGCTTGTAAGTTTACGGAAATAAAGCGCTATATGCTCAATGCTGTTTATAGACACCAAACGCAGTATGGGTGCAGGATATGCACGGTTTTGGCAACGCATTTGCTGGAACAAAGCGAGATCAGTATTGCAAGTGATGTCGAACGCAATTACCAAGTTGAATGAAATGGTTTTATCTAGCTGTAATTGGTCAATGTACTGATCGTCTGATGGGAATAAATGGACAGTAAAGGTAGCGTCCCTTGATTTGCTAAAATCTTTCAACTTGGCACCGGCATATTTCTGTATTTTGCATTTAAAACCGAGAAGAATCGACTCAATCAAGTCCATACACTTGCCGTTTCGAGAGATTATGGCAAGATTAAACTTCCCACTTCTATTACCCTTGGAGTAGGCATCGGACAAGATTGTCATGATGTTGAGAAGAATTTTGAATTTTCCACTTGCTTCAGTCACAACCCGAGGTGTGTCCTTTGTACTGAGGTTTTTCGGCATATAATGGGTGATCAACAAATAAGGATGCAAAGCCACCAACTGGGTATTGAGCAATAAAGTGTTGAGACTATCTAGAATCAGCTGATCTTGGGGTTTATTAATCACTTGTTGGTCCTGGTTGTAGTCACCTTTTGTTTCGAAAAACTTCAAAATGTCACTATAGTGGAGCGACACAATCTGGTCCATGAGCTCTCTTTGGAAGTCCGACAAGGGAACTGCAAGATTGTAGTCACCTGACTGGGTATCATAGTTGAGGTTGAACTGCAAAGGCGCCAGCTGAGGTTCAGGCGTGGAGTCCAATATACTGGCGAGATCCATTGCGCGCGTGGTAAAATGGAGTATGCGGGAGTTGAACAGATGTTATTCTTTTGAGTGCAAAAGCGTCAATTTTGATCTCGTCTCGGTGACTGAAGCTAGGCGACAACTCATCCCCCTTCTTTCAGGATTCTAAATGATCTGATCTAGATCTGATCTATAGATCAGATTATTTTATTTGAAACATAGATCATGGGATCCATGAGGATAATCTGCCGACCTTTACTATAAACGTGTCTCTTTTCTTTTGGTAGTCGTTTCCTTTCACCCAAGTGAACCCATCCACAAAGCTCAACTTTTGAAATCACCAACTTGTTGCTGAATTCTGCATCCGACGGGATAGGGCATATCGATGTTGTATCCTAAGAAGATTCACCAACAAGTTGCTAGTTCGAAAATGTGAGATCGGTGAATGGTGTCAGTCAAATGAAACTTCCCAGAACGCTCGCTCGAACAAAGCCGGAACTCCCTTTATATAGTTTTCCCTCCTTATGACACAGCAAATGTCGTAAGGGATGAAGCAGTAATTATAGGCGAGATTAAAATAGGATGCGAAATTTGGGGCTTTCAGTTCCGAGTCAAGTCTTTTTCAGTTGGCGGAGATGAATCTTCTTCACCCTAATAACAATAATCGTGTCCCAAAGCACGTGACTCACTCCCGAGACCATACCCATGGCTCTATTCATGTAAGAATATATTAAGCGGTGAAAGGTATATAGTGAATGTACTTCAGGCTGCGTAGGATGAGCTCTAATCTATATTTCCGTCAGTCATGAGATCGTTAACTTAAGTCAAATTTACCTCAACTTATATGGTGGATGAGATCTCGATTCTTTTCTCAATTTCTAATTATATCAAACTGGAATAAAATATATTTAATGGCCAACAGCTAAATACAATGGATGACATCCGATCGCAGCCAAATTTCATGCGTTGATGTTCGATTGCCTTGTTGTTCAACGCTAGATAGTCGTTCGTCGAATGGGTTCCATTTAATCATGGCTACATGAAGCAAGCTGCACTTTACTCCAAGTGATTTCCTTTCGGAGAAGAGCACTATGGAGTATTTCATTCAGACTATGTTACGTAATAAATCGCTCTGCCCAAAAGCATTTTTTCAAAAGATCCTGCTGGGTCACCAGATCCGGACCTAGATCAAATCCTAGGTCCGGGTTGCCAAAAAAGATCAGATTCGCCGGATCTAGTGGCGCTTGATACGGTTTAGCTTGAATAGGCTATAATCGATATTTTGAGAATTTCGTCTAATGCCAGGAATATTAAGAGAAATCGTCATCAAATCAAGGCGACGGCAAAAGCTACTGGATACCGAAAACTTTTTCACTCGGCAATACGAAGCATACCCTTAAAAACTCAAATTGAACAAAAATTCAAAGTAGGTACACTAAAAACACTTAGTAACAAGCCTCATTTTGAGACTTTCTAAGCTCATAGGAACAAAGAACAGCCTCGGCAGCCTTAACACCGGAAAGAGCCATAGCTCCGAAAGTTGGTCCCATTCTGTTGGAACCGTCAACTTCAGCGAGCTCCATTCCACCAATGACAAGACCTGGAGCCACTTCTCTGGTTCCCTTAACAATGGCGTCTTCGGCCAAGTTCATGTCGAGACCTCTCATTCCTCCGAGACGTTCCAGACCTCCAAGTGCAACAGCTCTCTTGGCACTGAAAGCACCGAATGGACCGTCGTGTCCGGTTGTGGAGAGAACAATGTTGGCGTTGATAACGTTAGGGTCCATACAAGATTGGTCATCGTGGTGCATGGCAACCAAAGTCCAGTTGGTAACCACACCAGCCACTCTCAAGTCACCTGTAGCTGGGTCCTTTCTGGTGATAAGGTCCTCAACAGCGGTAGCGTTGAAAAGCTTGATGTTTGGCATGGCAAGAACCTTGGAACACAAAGTTGTGATAAAAAGAGCTGCGTGCTTGACAACAACGTAGTCTCCTTCGTCTTCGTACTCGATTTCCAAGTCGTCAAGGAAGTCTTGAGCTGGTTTTCTCAGAATCATAGCGGAGAAAAGTTGACCACCGAGGAAACAACCTCCACCGATAGCCACGTTCGACTCGATGATGGCGATCTTCAAATCAGGTCTCGCCTTACCAAGACAGTAGGCAGCAGAAAGACCGCAGGAGCCTGCTCCAACGATGACAATGTCGGATTCAGCATAAGTGTCGAGATCCTTAAAGTAACGTCTGGTCATGGCACGAGAAACAGTGGACTCACGGATAGGCGCAAACTTGAAAGTGTCCCAGTCGTAAACAGCCTTAGTAGCAGAAGCTACTGGGGACTTGCCCTTGACTTGGATTGGAGCACTTTGTTCAGTGGTTGTGGTGGTAACAGATGGGGCCCTAAAAATAGTTAGTAATGGTTCGAATACCTTCTCGCCATTAGCTTGTTGCATGTTCTTTTCGCCAGTATAACCTGGATCAAGTTCAACCGTATAATCTCAGCCAGAGAGAACTTCTCTCTGGCACCGGCCACGCAATGAATTCTAGAACACGAAAAAGATAAAGGGAGTCATCAGAGGATGCTCACATTTTGTGATTTGGAAAGGGTATATTTTTACAACGAGAAGAAAGCCCTCTTTTATACCTTTTGCTGAGCGACTTTACAGTCCAAGCTGCGCGAATATGTATGTGGGATGCCCACTTCATGCACGTACATTCGAGGGAATTACAGAAGACAATAAAACGTGAGACCGATTGAAATTTTAGCAACATCGGTGAGCTTGAAATCATTTGTTTGATGTCATGGGCTGGCTCATTTCCTCCAAGTCGAGTTGCTGGACTTGGAAAACTCAAAAAGTACGCAGCTGATGGTGCATGAGAATATGCACGTCGCGCAGGGGCAATGCTCTGTAATTGAAAATGTCTCACCAGTGGGATGGAAATGTAGTATTTTACTATTGTGAAGGGAGTCAACTATTGCCGGGCATTCCCTGTAGAGGTGTGCTGAAGGGGAAGGGGAAGGGCGATTCTAATTGTTCGCTGAGTATTTAGTTAATTCAAGTTTCTGTAAATCGATCTGAAGTGACTCGAATAAAGGTAAAGGCAGCTTTTTCAGCCAGTCGTAGCTGCTGATACAGAGTGAACTCTTCGTATTGATACTAAAAAAGTATTCAAGTTCAAAATGCTTATGGGCTAAGTGAGGTACATCCTATTAGCATACGCCTGGAGCTCAAAGATTTCCTCTCTGCGTCACAGTTTCCAAATTCTGAAGAAAGGATGACTAAAAGATAAAATCTTTACTATTTGCATTAAAAGCCAGTTGAGGAAGTCGCTACGTCATATAAAAACATCACACATACTGTCCCACCTCAATATTGACAGACGTGCCTGCTCAGTTCTGCAAGTGCTCAAAAACCTTCACCACACATAAGGCATCGTTGCTCGCTACTATCATACAGCCATCAGTTCCACCCCTTCTCATCAGACCACACTGGCAGCTCGAAAGCGGCTTCACTCACAACCTTCCTCAGCGAATCGAGGAATGCAATCATGAAACTGCCCGGTTTATTCTCATTTCCAACCGCGGCGAGCTCACCTGCTCTTTTGTAAGCAGAAATGGCCGCCAGCGTAGCGATAAACGGGTCCTCTTGCATTGCAGACACAAAGACTGCAATTACACTTCCGAGTGAGCAGCCTGAGCCTGTAACTGATCCCATCAACTTGTGTCCACCATGCACAATACTCACTCTTTGGCTGTAATCTTTTGCGATGCGGTTAGAACCGTCGTTGACTCCATCAACAACCACGTCTCTTTCGCCCGTTACCACCACCACCGATCTGGTTTCAATCGCCAGCCGTTTAGCCGTCTTTATGACATCATCAAGGTCTGTGGTGGATATGTTATCAACTCCTCTCATTTTCATATCGAGACCGGCGGCAGCATAGATCTCTCCGACGTTGCCCTTAATAACCGAGAAGTAAGCCTGGTTCAAGAGTCGGCCCAGAGTTTCTCTCCTCACTTTGGAAGCTCCACCACCAACTGGGTCATAGACGATGGGACGGCCAGTAGCGTTGTAACATTTGGCCGCGTGCAGAAACATCTGTACTTGGGGCTCAGTCGGAGTTCCTGTGTTGAGAACGAGTCCCGAATGGGGGATCTGCGCAAATTCAGAGAACTCTTCAGGACACTCTGACATAATGGGAGATCCGCCCACTGCTAAAGTGATGTTGGCGGAAAAATTCTTTACAACGTCATTAGTTATGTGATGAATCATTGGGGTGTATTTTGTGACCGCTGCGAGAATGGCACTCAATTCAGGTTTTTGACTCAGCGCACAAAACCACGGGCCCGGATTTTGGATCAAACTAAGCAGTTTCTTGGTTGCAGAAATGCAGTCTTTTTGCGCCATAATACAAGAAACTACCGCTACTCCATCCACAGATTTGCCTGGAATGGCTGAGGTGTAAAGCACTTTTTGGATATTGTTCTGGTCGATACCTCCAATTGCTACGCATGGAATATCAGCCCCGCCCTCGTCTCTCATTATTCTCAAGATATTCCTCAGCCCTGATGGACCAAAGGGAACCTTTTTCAAGGCTTTGGTATCGGTTGGAAACAAAGCCCCAATACCAACATAGTCGATGAGGTGTTTCTTTTTGATCGCATCAACCATTTCGTGATCGTACGAGATACTCAGTCCTAGGATCTTTTCTGGACCGATAAGCCTCCTTACAATTTCAACAGGCATGTCGTCCTGCCCCACATGAACTCCTTCAGCATCCACCGCAAGAGCAACGTCCACCCTGTCGTTGATAATAAGCGGAATGCCTGCCTTTTTCGTCACTTCGTGTACCAATTCTGCTCGTCTCACAAACTCTCTCGTTTCCAAATTTTTTTCTCTCAATTGCACCAAAGTCGCCCCGCTGGAGATTGCCCGTTCTACCTGGTCGACAAAAGAGGTTCCCTCAGGAACCATACCGCTATCGGTTACCAAGTAGCATGTGTAGTCCACCTTCATGGTGTGTGCATGCATGCGCCTGCAGGTATATATACTCTCCATTTATATCCCGCGTGTAGAAAATGTCTCATTGCAACGGCTTAGGAGCGTATAAAATCAAGAGAGCCTGAAAATAGAAGCTGACAGAACTGGCTCCACGACTGGCCAATCCTTCTTGTTTCTCTAGATATGTCTTTTCCCAGCGTATTCCTTTGTACATCTGACATCAGTCGAGAGGGCTGCTTATTTCAGGCGGCCCATCGAATGTGGACGACGGGGAAAAAACGCTGCCATTCCTTCTCGCATATGTGTACTCTTGATCCTGAACGTTTAGCCAAGCTCCGGAGAGGGCGACAATGATATTTCCAGTACCAATAAGCGTTTGGCTCTCCTCTCTCTCAACCTCCGCTTCCTGAAACTTAGTAGTGAGGGTATAGCCAGAGAACAAAGGGGGCATAGTGGCAGAGTGCGACTTGTATCGAGATTTCCGATCCTGTCTCACTCTCGCACTGATTAAGCCTAGAATAATAGTCTTAGATGTTGATTCGCGATACAAAATGGGTTGTAATACCGGCACAAAACGAGCTAATTCGAAAGGACATGATATGTTTTTCATTTGATAAGACGTGGCATGTTGCTTTCCACTTCATAATCGCATTTCAGAAAACAACAACCATCTTCTTCAGTTCTTCTGAACGAGGCTTGTGATGGGCTTTTATTATTGATACAACCCTACAGTATAGATCGTTTAGTCGATGTTTGGAGTTTACGGTTCACGATTAATGCCGCAGAACTTTGCATCAGTTGACACACTCCTCTGATCGCAGTTCCAATTTCAACTGTGGAAATAAGCTAATCTCTTATTGAGCAATCTTTTGTGATTTCAACGATCCTTCCGGTATTTAGTGTTTGACTCGACCCTAGACCCAATTCGATTACCCTAAGGTGCTCCATTTTGCGATTTTTTGTTTGCCTCTCCAACAGCTTTTTCTCTGTAGTCATAACTATTGTGTCATTGTTCTACATCATTGGATGAGGGTATGGCTAGTCTATATGGTGAGCCTTTTCTCTTCCCAGGGCACAGATCAAAACCTTCTAGCCTCTCTGGACTTCTTAAGTGCACGCATTATACATGGCATCTGTCATTGTGAGGTTCAGCATGTAAATGTTTCTCGGGTAATGAGAAATGTGCGCTATGCATGCAACATGATGAATCACTCTATTCCTGTGGTACGATTTCACAATTCATTTTTCAGCAACGAGCCCTAAAGTGACTCGGTTTAAACCCCATTGTCCTTGGACATAGCTAAAAAGAGAAAGACCTTCTGATTTAAAGCATGCTTCTCATGTCAACCATCTTTGTTAGTGCCAAACGAGGAATATGGGGACGTGATTCCTAGATTACCCTCTGATTGTGCTTGAACCGTGTTAATTACGCAACAGACCAAAACTTCGATCACCCATCGTTTGGAATTGTTTTGTGACGAGTCAACTAATTCAATTGAACTACAACAAGCAATACAAACCAACCTTCTGCATAGTTCCCTCACGTTCGAATGGAATTAAGCTGCAACTTTTCTTTGTGATATTAGCCCATCAAGAAGTACACTATCTACAGGTTTTGTGATTCATGTAATGGAGGCTTCATGTGAGAAAATAAATAATGCTTTCCAGAAGTGATGCAATTTTTGCAACCTCTTTAATAGCAGTTCGATTCTTTTTGCATAACATGATCATGTGTTCCGCCAAAGAAATTTCACATTGGTAACGCCGTATTGCCAATTGCTCAAGAAACTCAAAAGAGACGAACCCAGTTAGAAAGAGGAGCTGGAACTGAATACGATCGCGCAAGCATACACAGGTGTGACTCTTTGGCTGTCTAGAGATATCACGAAAGCTTTCTGAAGCATACACCATCCTGCATTTATGGTCTAGAGGTGGAAGGTCGATGTCATGGCTATTCTAGGGTTATTAGAAAAAGGTAGTACAACCAGGACCTCCACATGTCAAACGTGACGAAGCATTCATTCAATTGAAACTTGAAGAAGATGATTAACGAGGCGACAATTTCAGTGACAAAACTCTTCTCAACTGTTATATCAAATCCTCCTTTCTGTACATTCACCAAGTGCGAGAGACAAGAGACGCCCTTCCCCTCAAACCTTCTCTTTAGAACGCCATAATTTGTCAATCTGTCATCGGCTAGATCAACTTGAGAAGAATGCCTCTTCAACGTGATGGAATCTCCACCAACAAAGATCAGAATGCTACAATCGATTTCTTTGACACAAATGACCAACTACTCATACTCAAGGCCTGCGGTCCAGAAGGCCACCTCCAGCTCACTCACGTCAGCGAAAATCTTGACTAGCTTTGCAGCTTTTGCAGCAGACACACCAACAGCCAGATTTTCCAGCATCTTTCTTCCATCTGAACAAGACTGCCCGTACCACTCACTGAGATAGTCTCCGAGCCAGTTTTCGTAGATGTCACCCTTGTTCTCTTTGCAAAATTGCTTCGCCCATAGAGCAGCAGCACGGTATCCATACAAACATGGAGCCAGTGCGATATTGATATCGAACCAGTCTCCGGTCTTTGCCACATTCATCAAATAGTCGTTGTACTCAGAACATGCTTTGCCCATTTTTATCTCTTCCAGATTTGTGACGCCATTTTTCAAGAGGATACCCTTATGCCTCTCCAGTTCCATGGCGATTTTTCCCAGAATTGCAGCCTCAGTCTCGATAGACTTCATATCGGGAGCCACGCTTGCAGCCAGCGAGTGTACTCGAGCATAGTTGATCAAGTAGGCATAGTCCTGCTTGATGAAGAACATAAACTTTTCGAAAGAGAGTGTCTTCTCGGCAACAGCTTTCACAAACGGGTGATGAGTATACTTTTCCCAACTGGGGGAGATTAAAGGATGGTTAAGTAGATAGTCCAAAAAGTGGCCCTCTACGAATAAACGACCTTCACCCACCATCTCAGTGTTGAGAGGCGGGGCTATATGGTACACGTGGTTCAACGGCCCGATGGAACCATTACCTATACTTGTGTCAGCATTCGTTATCGCCTCACCAACGTAGTTGATTCCCGCGGCCACAGCTTCCGAGATGCCCAAACCTCTGGCAAGGTTGGAAGACACAGCCGATGCAAGCGTACATCCAGTTCCGTGAGTGTTGTTTGAAGGGGAAAATTTGCTCTTGAAAATAAAGCTCTTCCCCAGATTACCTACGTACAATACGTCTATTATACTGCAAGCAGGTTTTCCCGATTCGCTAGCCAGGTTTCCCTCTGCATCCCAGGGCACGTGACCTCCTTTTATCAAAACGGAACAGCATCCGGTTTTTTCGTGGATCGTTTTTCCCATCTGTTCCAAAAGCTGGGGAGTGACTTTTGCGCCACCACATGGCTCGCCTATAGCTTCCATTATGGCTTGAGCTTCTATAAAATTCGGAGTTAAAAGCGTGGTCTTTTTGAAAAGCTTCTCTATACACACTTTGAGTACCTCCAGTTTTGAAAGAGAGTGTCCAGATGTTGATACCAGCACGGGATCCATGACTAAAGGTTTACCCGCGTGGTATTTTTCCAAAAATTCCGGCAAAAGGTTAGCTGTGGTGGAAGTCAGCATTCCAGTCTTGACTACATCGATCTCAATATCCGAGAAATTGGCTTCCAGAATCTCGCGCACGTACTTTTCATCCGTCTCTACAAAATCAGACACACCCTGTGTGTTTTGCACCGTCAAAGCATTAATGCACGTCAACCCGTAACAACCGTGTGCTGTGA
The DNA here is from genome assembly GCA_030567395.1 of Citeromyces hawaiiensis. Lineage (NCBI taxonomy): Eukaryota > Fungi > Ascomycota > Pichiomycetes > Pichiales > Pichiaceae > Citeromyces > Citeromyces hawaiiensis. The sequence continues at coordinate 74,024 of JAJLSF010000295.1, forward strand.
TTGTCTTGATATCGGCCTCAATTCCAGCTCCGCCAGAACAGTCTGAACCCGCTATAGTGAGCACTCTAGGAAGCATTTAGTGAATTACAAGATGATACTTTGTTTAAGTAGATTGATCCAGGCACGATGCGCGGGATGCGGCATTTAAAAAAACGGGAGTCGGTCCCTCGTGGTGATGTGGTTCGATTTTGTAAGTAGCGTGATGGTTTTTTGATGGCGGGAAAAAAAAGTTGTGAGAAGGTCAGCGATTGGGGCTCATCTTTTATGGTGATTGAGTCGTCGATGTATGCAGGTCGCTGCACTGGCCATGCAGGTGTGCATATTGGTGCAGGCAGCTCTAAGGACCGAAGATGAGCCCGGGACTTTTTTTACTTGCAATGCGACATGGGCTGGTCTGGGTATGATATAAATTGTTTGCAACGACAAACATGGATGGAAAATCAGTCTTTGAGATTCACGGTAGATGTGGACTTATTGAGCATGGCGTTTCAGAAGTAAGCCACATCGCTCATTTTTTCCCGTCCAACGCATCCAGGGGATCACGCATGCACTTGCCTCACAAGACGTCTAAAAGAGCGTCAAAACATATGGAGAACAAGGTGCATCAGAACACGCATCTTCGTTCTGATCTGAGTGTTGAAAGAACTTTCTGAAACCATTCCTAAGCGTGAGTGCTCTTCTTTGTTCTAGAACACTTCGAACCTTCTCTTTACAAATATATAAATATACAACTTCTGCTCAACCAAGTTGGATAATTTTTTCAAAGCGGAACAAAAGATCCGAGATTTCAGGTACGCATGAAGCGCAGGTGAGGATGACAGCTTGATAAACGCATTTTTGGGTGGTAAGAGAGAGAGATCGCGGGAGACCTTCAGTATTTCCTTGAAATATCCTAACGATAATGAAATACAAAAATCGTTCCCCTTCTCTATTATAAGGCTCTTGACTATTCCACGCACCAGTCTATCCGTTGAAAGGTTTCAAGACACTGCTTCAGCAATAGTCGAAGCAACCTGAAGGACCATTCTCTCAAGGAAATATCAATTTTCAAAGATTACCTCAGAGCCAGATGCCGAATTGCCGCACTTGTGACGACGCATACGAGTAATGCAATATGTGTACATTATTGTGACGAAATCTTTATTTTTTTGTTGTAGAAGAGAACTGGCTCGAACATGTTTTGATGTGATCTGTTAGATTCGGATTTTGGTGTTCTCTGCTCTGTTCTCTTACATTTTTTTCGACCCAACTGTTATAGAGCGCGAAGCACCATAATGGAGAAGTTACTCATGAAATGGCCAACATTTTCCTAAGCTTTCCATGCCATTTCTTTTCAACATTGCAAATGCTTCGATGAGGAGGTGCTGCTTCCAGAACTGAAAACAGCAGCTCTCAAACCTCAAGAGACGGTCACAGGATATTACGAGGGTACCTGTGACTAAGAGGATCAAAACAACAATAAATTATGTATTTCAAAAGGACCTCAATCTTCTCTTGTCATCAGCTATCCTGACCTTGCCCCAAAAAAAAAAACTCTTCTAGAGCATCAGGTACAGCCTACGCCCATTAGACGAATGATCAGAAATAGTCAATGAACTTTATCACTAAGCATTATACGCCTTGACAAAACCATCGATCAACGCCGCCAATCCAATTGCACCTGGGTCCGGAAGCCCACCCTCCTTGTCAAATTGCTTAAACTCATCAGAGGAAACATACGATGCTCTTCCGAATTTTGCCTCCAGCTTTCTTGTGTGCTCAGCTCCGTCGTTGGCAGCCTTGTTGGCCTTGTCGAGGTCCTTGGACTTTGACAGTTCCTCAACAAACGGCTGCAGTGCATCGATCAGAGTTCTGCCTCCTGCCCTAGCACGTGTGTACTGGAACAACGACTCCATGGCTGAGTGAAGGGCTGGGGCCATAGCGTCAATGGAGAGTTCGTAGGATCCTTCCTTGTCCTCTCTTTGTTTCAAAGACTTTCCAATCGCAGAAAGGAAAATACTGTACAAACCGCCCGAAGTTCCACCCATCTCAGTCTCCACGATATCAGTGATTTGAACAAAGGATTTCACACCGTCCGAGAGATCGAGCTTCCCGTCTTCGATAGCCTTAATAATAGCATTAGCTCCTCCTGCCAAAGTCTCTCCGCAGTCACCATCTCCAGCCACCTGATCATACAGAGTAATCTTGGGCTCCTTCTTCAAAAGACACTCAATACCCGACCTCAGAATAGCCTCAAACTGCTTGGGGTCAACTTTAACATCCGACTTGGAGTCATCTTCGTGGAACGCTGGAGCATCTATAAGAATCTCATCTCTCGACTCCCATTGCTTGCTGTCCACCTTGGAGCTCCACGACAGAGAGGTGGTTGGAGCGTCCAGGTACTCCAAGATCTTCTTACCACCCGCTTTAGTGGCGTTCAGAAGAGTGATACTGAATCCGGGCATGTTAAGCGAGGTTGTAAAGTCACCAATATATACTCTTACTGGCTTAATGGAGTAAAGTTCTGCCAATTTCCCGTGAACGATGGACTCGATGGCAGTCAGTTCGAGCTTGGATGTTCCACCCAAATTGTTGATCAGCAGCACAACCTCATCATTCTTGTCGAAATCTACGTAGTGGCGTTCTTTGTCTTCTGTTGACAAAAGGTAAGCCAGAAGTTCTTCAACTAGATCGTCAATAAGTGGAATCGGGTGTACTTTCTTGGTACCGGGCTCGTTGTGGATCCCCATTCCGATCTCGATCTCGTCTTCCTTCATTCCCTCATACTCTTCATCATCTTCCTCCGTACTCTTGGTAGGCATGGAACAGTGGTCGAGAGAAGCCCCGACAGTTACAAGGTTAGCATTGACGGCTTCACCAACCTGGAAAACTTCCTTCAAGGAAGCCTTTTCGACGCCAGCTTTAGAACCGCAGATTTTGTGTACCAGCGCGGTACCGGCCAAACCTCTACGTCCGACAAATCCATTCTTTGTTCTTCCTACAGAAACATCGTCTTGCACGGCAAGAAGTTCAACAGAAAGACCCTCGGCCTTGGCACGCTCAGCGGCAAGACCAAAATGCAAGATATCTCCCGTGTAGTTCTTGCAGATGATAAGGGTACCCTTGTTAGAAGGCTTGGCTTTGATCCCGGAAAGAATCTGCTTGACAGATGGCGAAGCGAAAACGTGACCAGCAACAGCAGCATCGAGTAAGTTTGTTCCCACGAATCCAGCGTGAAGCGGTTCGTGACCAGAACCTCCACCGGAGATAAGTGTCACTTTGTCCGAGTCCTTGGTGGCGGAAATAACAACTTTCTCGGCCTCCATGAGCCTCAATTCGGGGTCGGCATGACACAGAGCTCTAAGACTCTCGGTGACAAGATCGCATTTATAGTTCCAGTGTTTTTGAGACATGATTTACGCAAGATTAGCGATGGGTAAAGCTGCTTTATATGCCGGTGGTTACGAGGGTGTGCGGATAAACCCGGCGTTTTTCTAGCCGATTATGCCGTGGAGCAAGTGACAATATGAGGTGATGTTGTATTGTGCATATTTGGTGGAGAAGTGGTGGTGGTTTCCTTGTTGTTGAAGGTGGGTTTCCGCTTGGCAAATTGCTTGTGTTTGTGGGGGAAGCTCAATTGTGGGGGATACCGATATTCTGGTGGGGGATACTTTGAAAGCTCCGGGATATTGTTTTGAGACGTTAGGTCCCGGCAAACCCCACATCGGAGTCCGGCGGATTTATTAAGTGTTCTGTAAAAATAGATTATTTGATAATGAGGAAAGCCTGAAGTAAAGTCATAAATAGAAGAAGACAAAAGATGTTATTGGTTCACGCTTTAAAGGCGTTATTTATATCCCGTAAATACAGTAATAGTCATATAGGATGTGCATCTCCATGCAAGACACGTCCCGGGACATCGTTTGATGAAATTTGCTTCATGCGGAATAAGCCTTCGCAAGTAGCTCGCACCTACTCGGTGATAGTTTTGAAAGGCTGATTTCCCATACTTCTAATGCACCAGATAGTTCACCCCAGATTTTGCTACTGAAGATAAGCAAATCAACATATTAAGCGCAGAGCTTTTTGAATTTTTGCGCAGACATTATGCCCAAGAGTGTCACATATATCTCACCATGTAACTGGTAACAATGCAGGGTGCTGTTTTCTAGACAGCTGGGTCTAATGAAAGTCGGACAATACAATATGGTGAACGGCAACGTGGGCTCTTGCATGAGATCTACAAACCCATCTCAGGGCTCTTGTACTGCATTATGGCTGCAGCTCACGCCTTCAGACGCGCCTTTCTTCTAAAAGACATAGCAACGTTGTTTATCCTCTTTATTTGCATATCGTTTCAGTCGTTGCTGTAAGGAAGCTTACGGAGTCAGCTAGTCATGACTTGATGTGGCAAGTGTGCATACACTAACGAAGACAATGATAATCAGTTTTCACTGGCAAGGTTGGTCTTGTAGACAGGGATGCTAGGTTAGTCCTGTAGACAAGCATGCTAGCTGAAAGGGTATGTAAACTAGTATCGATGTTCTGTCGAATTATAACGTACCAGCACACACCCGCTCCTTCATACCAATTAAATCGCCTGGTGTCAATACCCTAAATGCAGTAGTGCATGGACGCTGAGTCCAGAACACAACAGAACCCCCCTCACTCTTTCAAGGTCTAGAATAAAGCGAGAGCAAGCTGCCTCAGTAAAATGTAAGGTGGCTTCAATGGCTATAGGCTGAAGAAATGGAGATTCAGTGTCAAGCATAATAGTTCGACTAAAGCTTCATACCTACAGCCCTTGAAAGATTTTGGAGCGACCGGTTATTGGACATTTGAAGAACCTCGCTTGCAGCACAAACCGTAGAAGGTACTTTGCATATGCATGCATATAGATGCATTTCTGTATTGCATCAGTAGTGGAGCATAAGGGGTTGGGCCTATGAGGATCAAAAGGCTTTCGCGGATAGACATGTGGGTGGTTTCATTATTAAGGATGTGCTGTAAACTATGCTGGAATTTCTGCCACGGCTGCATAGGATCCTATTTATGGTCCGGTCTGTCATGACGTGTCATCAAATGACAGTCGTCTCACACTCAGACCTTCCCCACTGGAGTGAATAGCCATACTACCATTGTAGAAAGATCTGGAATTACGTACCTAATCGCTGGCATACATTCAAACTGTGGGGACAAAGAGTGCTAAGTAAAGTTCTTTGGACGAGGAGAGAACTAACTGTGCTTCGAAGATATTTCTTCAATTTTGTTTGATACAGACAGCCTCAAGTTTTTCGAGATCAAGGCTGCGGCTCGATATTAAAGATTCCTCGAGGAGGAGAGGCAATGACTCGAAATTATATGGATTCAATTCGAATGGATCTTTAGCTTGTATAGAGAGGTTGCTTAGGATGATTTTCAGTGGCCAATGTAAGGAAAAGAGGTCCAGAAGTGGGGAGGCAAACCTTGGAATACGCATTCTCAAATGGCGGGTTTGAGGATAGCGCAAACAGCCGTGTTAATGCGAGTTTTTCTATAGATACTTCAATGGCGATGAGGATACTCAGACCAGACCACGTTGGCTGTGGATAAAGAGAAAATGATGTATATAGTGGCCCTGTGGCAGGTTATCAGACATCCAGACACCAGTCTCGATATGTGACAGAGTTACTGCAGCGCCGTGCATGCATATCTATTGTTCCTGCGTTTCATCTCCTTACATGCAGATCTCCTCTTAAAACCTGCTGGAAAAACCGTGTTTGACTCTTATGACTTCAAAGACACTCCACGAAACCACGTCAAAAAAATTCAACAAAACCCCCGATGGGAAATTTTACACATCGGACCTTCAAGACATCTATGCGATGCTTCTTTTAGCGCTTGATTTGAAATTCGAGGCTCCTAAATTTTCCCTCAGGCTATGGAAGAGGTACTTTCCTTTTTGCTTCACTCTGGAGGAAGCGGTCGAGAAAATGACACAGCTCAATCATAAATTCAACCTCAGTTCCACTAGCATCACCCTCACATACACCATAAAGCACCACTTGGCGCTGGATCTACTCCAGAAATTCATGGACGCCAAACTTATTCACTCTCCGGCCGACAGGACCGAGGATACAATGAAGCCGGTCATGTGCCTGCAGCCTACCCCTAAGGGAGTGGCATTACTCCAGAGCTTCTGTGGAAAGCAGGGCATGAAATGCGAGAGTTATCCACCCATTTTGTACACGTCTCTCAATACGATGCATCTTTTTCACTTTGAGAGAAGTGCAACGACCGACACGATTGTTTATTCTTCTCATCTCGTCACTCTGCTTTTCACCCAACTTATTGGCGACAAGCCCAATGTGTGGAGCGCGTTTGACCAGCCTGAGCTGATTTCTATTCCCCGAAAACGACAATCTAGCGCCGAGTTCGATTTCTGCTCTAACAATATATTTCAAGAAAATGAGTCAGCAGAAATCGAACACCCTTCGGTACAGGCCTCCCCGTTTGCCCATAGGTTTTTTACCAATCCAGACTCTGACTCGCTGATGCAATACTATGTTTCCAGCAAGGGAGTTCGAATGTTTCACAATAAGCATTTCGAGAATGACAAAGCAGAGTACTGTTTCACTGGAAAGGCAGCTCTTCAGTGGTTGATGGACTGTACTGACGTGATGTATGTGCATGAGGGGGGTCAAGTTTGTGATCTTCTCTTGAGAAGCGAGCTCGTAGTTCCGATCACGAGCTGTCCGTCTCACTCTCCGAAGGTTGGTTTCAAGACAACCAGGGATAGCTTTTACACTTTGAGTGAGAAAGGCTGGAGCTTGATCAATGGAATCACATCTACCAAAGATGGAGAGGAAGTGACCAGCGACATAAGCTCTGATGAAAAGATCATCAAGAACTTGCGACTACACGATGTGCTCAAGGACCCAGGAATGCTTCATCTCTTCCGAGCACATTTGGAGTCTGAGTTTTGCTCAGAAAATCTCTTTGTGTATAGTGAGATATCCACCTTGCTTGACCAAATGGGTGTGCTTGACGGATTTCTAGATACTGAAAGCTCTAACCTGAAAGATAGAGATGTGATCATACAGAAGCATTCCGACGAATGCTTGTCGAAAGCATATGGTATATACAGCACGTTTCTCACTGTGGGAGCTGCAAAAGAGCTCAACATCAACCACGAGTTGAAACAGGATATATCAAAAGTGATGATGCACCCTAACTCCCCTTGTGCTAGAACAACATTTACTATTGAAGAAAAGGGTGAAATTGACATCACATCTGCTTCGTTAAAATGTGGCGAAAATCTGAGGATGAGCAGCTCCGCGGCTTTGATAACCTCAATGGTGAGTCCTCGAGTAGACAGAACTCTGGCTGTTCTGAGGCAAATGAAGCCACTTTTAATCAATGTGAGAGAACACATTTTCTTGCTCATGCGAGACGACTCGCTGCCAAAGTTTCTTGTATCCGAAACCTTCAGAGAGGGAGTTAGCGGTATGATTCTTAGAAAGAAGTAACGATATAAATGAGACTAAGCAGTCATCCCATTATGTATGCAAATAGGTGCGCTAGAAAAAAGAATGCATATAATCGGAAATTCCACACCTCAAAATTTGCAATCAAGACTTCCTGAGTGTTTGTTTGTGTTGAATAATTACATGTCACTTTTTAAAATGAAGAGATGTCCGATAAATTACTTGCCCTTTACTTCAACCAATAGATAAGAAGCGTCTGACTTCTACACGGGTGATCCTGCATTAAGAATAGCAAGGCACCACAGTAGACAAGCTACTGGGTGAGTGCAAATTACTGCAGCCGATTTATTGTCATTCTCAATTTTTCAAATTAAATCGAGCAAAGGGTTGCAAGTAGTTTTTTATACACCCTCTGAATTCGAATGAAGCAACGGTCGATTTGAAATTAAAATGTGTTAACATAGTTTGAATTGCTTGAAACTGCCGATTTAATTTCTCCCACTTGAAAAAAGGTTGCATATCGTGCAGACACTTACAAACAGAAGGATCCGATGCCCCTGATCTGACTAAATCAAATTTGATTCTTCTTGAATACCCGTTCTTGTTTTGACACCCAGATCAAAGCTCGGGATCTGAAGTGAAATCCTAAAAGGCATTTTAGGGTTTATGGTGCACCATACTCACCATATTCTTTTCACCGCCCAATATGTTCTTGTATAGAGGCGTTTAATGAATGTGCTCTCGGGAGCGAGTCACCCCCTATCATTATCTACTCTGATCTCGATTCCATGACTGAAGTCACAGTCCCATCGGCCCTCCTTTCAGGTCTGACTGAAAGCAAAACGTACGGAGAGCACTCTGAATATTATTCAGCATGCCAATTCCCGTCGTGCTTTACGATAATCCCTTGCGCTTATCAAAATGACGTGGCCCTCTTTTTTGTAGTCGTTTCTTCTCACCTGAATGAACCTATTCACAGAGCTCAATCTTTCAAACTACCGACTTATTACTGCCTCTTTTCTCTACATCCGACGGGGGAAGGTTAATCGGCATCTCGATGTTATGCCCTGAGAAGATTCACTAACAAGTCGTTAGTCCAAAATTGCGAGATCGGTGAATGGATTCAGTCAGATGAAATTTCCCCTCGTTGGAACAAAGCCGGAATTCCCTATTTATATGATTTCTTCTCACGACACATTAAATGTCGCAAGGGATGAAACAGCAAATTTATGCACAAGTAAGATAAGGGTAATAAAGGATACGAGGATTTCGGGTTTCCAGTTCTACGTGAAGCCTTATCTCAACTGGGCGAAGATGAACCCTTTTTACCTTTCTAACAACAATCACCGGGTTCGAAGGTAAGTTTTTATGAGACCCGTTCAAACCCGGCATGCACCATTTTACCACGTACACAATTGATTGGGCTAGTAATTGGAACTCCACGCCCGAAGCTTGATGGGCTCCTTTGCAGCCCGATCTATGTGGGCTTTGAGAAAACCTCAAATCTTCCTCTCTATCATAGTGCAGCAATCTAGTTGTAGTCATTCCGAAGAAATCTTTGTGTGTAAGAGTGCTCTTCACTTACGCTTCGCCGTTACACCTCTTCCATTTATTCATGCCACCATCTATATACGCTTATGCGATTGGCTCAAGTGTCGTACCCTTCTTGATGGTAGCCCATCCAATCAAACGCCAATGCTTCTCAATTCTTCTCGACAGAGCAATCTTTTCATCAACCTCGGTACAAGCCGGGGAGGTCAGCTGAAGTCTAGCCATATCAGCCTTAACAGCCACGACCCTTGCACCAGTAGCTGTGGAACCGATATTAACCATCAGCACCTCATTCAATTCCAACTTTCTCACTTTAGCCTGCTTCTGGCCCTCCGTCTTTACACCCAGTAGCCTACGCAAAAGGAAGTAGTTGATCTCGATATCGGTGTAGATGGAGGGAAGGTGGTTTTTCGCACCAACGACTTGCCCAACAAGTCTATCTGCTCTGCAGAGGGTAGGATCTACTCTTGTTCCTACACCAATAAGACCACCTGGGACGGCAAACTTCAGATCGTTGTGTTCTGCAAAGAGCGACACGATGCTTGAGTAGATAGGCTTACACTGGATTTTACCGTTGTCGTCTTTGGTGACTATACCGGGACGGATTTCGATTTCGTCTCCGATCTTGAAAACACCGGTAAGAATAGAACCACCGGCAACACCTCCCTTGAGATCGTTGATCTCTGCACCTGGTTTGTTAACGTCGAAGGAACGAATAACGATAAGCCTGGGCGAGGTGGAAAAGTCACGCAACGGAACAGGAATGGTATTTACGATATACTGGTTCACAGCATCAATGTTGTACTTGAGTTGGGCTGATATCGGAACAATAGGAGCTCCGTCTGCAATGGTTCCCCTTATAAATCTCAAGATTGACTGTTCGTGCTCCAGTGCAGAATCTTGTCTCAATAGATCCACCTTGTTCTGCAATATTACAACGTGCTTGAGCTTCATGATCTCAATAGCAGCCAGGTGCTCTGAAGTTTGAGGTTGCGGGCACGACTCGTTAGCTGCTACTAAAAGAAGCGCAGCATCCATAACGGCGGCCCCGGAAAGCATAGTGGACATAAGGATGTCGTGACCCGGACAGTCGACAAATGATACGTGTCTTATAATAGCATAACGGCCGGTGCACCCGGGACGTTGACATTTCGGATGAATTTCTTTGTCGGATTTGAAAGAACGGTAACAATCTGGTTCTGGGCATTCTGGCGAGTCACACTTGTAGATTTTAGCATTTGCGTATCCCAATTTAATGGTAATGTTTCTCTCCAATTCGTCTTTGAAACGAACGGTCTGGACTCCTGATATCGCTTTAACAACGGTTGATTTACCGTGAGCAACGTGCCCAATCGTTCCGATGTTGATTGTGGCCTGTCTGTTGATAATTTCGGGAGATAGAGCGGTTAGAGATGCAAAATCCGGATTATTAGACTGCTCAGGAAGTCCACCTCCTTCTAAAAATTCTTGTCTTTCTCTCTCTTCTTCATCTTTGGTGGAATCTAGAGAAAATGTAACGTTTTTCTTCTTGAGATCGTTTTCATCCTCCAGTTCCAAATCTTGAGGGTCCAGCTGAGGAGATGCAGCAAGCGGGTCCGTAAGGTCTGATCCGATGATGAGGTCTGGAGTCTGATTCTGGAGATCGTCAGCCATTGTGAGTTTTTCACTTTAAATTTTTCGGGATGGCTGTGCTGTAGGTTACGCTGGGTGTAAATGTGAGCACGATCTTTTAATAAGGCGAGAGGGCCTTCTGAGAGCCCTTTGGGAGCCTTGCAAATAAAAAAAGATCACTACAATGGGATTCAATTTTGGCGGTTTCTCTTTCAACCTCCGAGTGAGTGAAGAGCAGGAATACGGATAAAAATTGAGCCGTTGGGGGATTATATGGAATTATATAGTTGTTTTTGGAGCAGTCTAGAAATCAAGGCTAGACCGATGATAAGAGTCTTTAAGTAATGGCACTGTGTGCTACTCAAAACATAGACGAGGCGCCTCTTGTAACCTCCCCGCTGTCAGAAAGTGATACAGAGCACACAACTTCAGGTCACGTGACCTGAAGAGCCACTCTCTGACTGGCATTATCAGTTCACTCTGCATGTAGAGACACGAATGACAGTACTGTCTGACTGCTCATTCATTTTACTTTCATAGAACACAAAGCAGATTATATTCGCTAATTTGCAGCTCTCGGGTTTCGCCTTCGATCGCGCCTCACTGTCAGCGCTTAGCAGTATCTCGTAAGCTGCTTCCACCCTTATTTCGCTATCAGCTCATGGAGAACTGTGATGAGACTTTTCCGAGGTGGCAGATTTTAGAAGACGCTTGATGAGCAGACAAATAAATCTCAGCTCAGATTCAAATGATCTAGTAAGCAGATCAACGGTCCGTCACCTAAATACCAAAAGACTTTGGCAACTCTTCCGTGTGGAACCCAAAATCGGTCATCACTGAATCAATGTCCCTCCACAGCACGTCTGAATCCCACACTCTCAGATTCTCTGCCGAGTCTATCGAGAGGGTTTCGTCTTTTGCTGGTGTCAATTTATCTGAACCGCGGGAAAACGCTTTTGACGAGTCCGTCATGGGCTGGGGATCCAGTGGTATCGTGTTGATAATCTTCCTAGCTGAAGATTCAGGATGCTGTGTTTCTGAGAGCCGTCTCTTTTTCGGGGCAAGTTCAGCCCTTCGCGATGTCGATGCCTCGGAGTCTGAATCACTATGTTCCGCCCGGTCGGATTTGCGAGGGACCAGCTTGATCATTCCGCACTTTTCGCGGAGAATCCACAAACAGTCAAAGAAAACCGAGGCAGACATTCGGGTTCTGATGGTTATGTCAATTCCCTTGAATTGATTGCGGTCTTGTATAATCTTGAAGATTGCCCACATATTGCGCAAAATACCAGATGAGCGATACGCCATGTCATGTCGCATCACAGACGCATTCATGGTGAGCTTCATCGCCTCTTGAAATAGGTCTTTACCAGCTTCAAGATCCAGTATCACAGCATAAGGGGAATGAACTAGACGAGCGATTATGGAAGCCGCTTGCCATATATTAAGCACATAGACTCCCGGTAGATACTTTACAAACTTGGGGTTTTGAGATTTCCTGCAATGAGAAATTACTGCCAGTGCTGCGTTATATACTTTGACAATCCCTCGTTGTAGCTCAAAGTGAGCCACTTTGCCGCTGTCTAAAAAATAGTATGCAAGTGTGTGAAGTCTCGATGTGAGCAGAGCTAATCTTCTGACATCGTCAAGCGGAGAGTCGGACGTTACTCTGATTTCCAGCTCATCCATTTCGTGAGAGAGAATCTTGAGTAGCGGAGTTCTCTCTGGGGCATCCACAAGTCCTAATGGGTCCATGTAGTTAGAGTTCAAACTCTTGGCTACACGATCCTGCATTCGCTCAATCTCCAGCATCTGCTTCAGCTCCACGGGAACGTCTTCTCTGTTATTTCGACATGCCAAGAGAACAGAGGCATCAAACTGGGCAAATGACGGGAACCCAAAAGCGGTTGCTACATACTGAGAAACAACGTTGCACCCAATCCACGTTCGTACTTGCTCTGAAGCAAGCTCATTCACATTCTCCAAGTTCCTTCCCGAGGTGTGAAGCCCGATCCGAATAGCCTGGAAAATGGCAACTCCTATTGTGTTCCACGAAGTGTCAGCAGAAAGTGATGACGTCAAGGGAGGCCAAAAAGTATAGAGAAGAAATGCCTGAACAGAGTACACAGATGAAGCGTTCAGAATAGGCTCCTCAACCTCGGTAGGTGCATATCTTGTAATGGGAGAAATACTCACTTCTGCCAGAAGCGATTTGAGCAAGGGAGAAAGAACCATATAAAGCTCACTCTCAGAGGAACGGCGTAAAGCTACAAAACAAATTGTCCAGAAAAGTACAGGACAAAGTCTGTATATTCGTTCTGGTCCCTTTTGGACGTCAACGACTGGAAGTACTGGGTGATAATTATCAACAAACTCGTGGAAAAGATTACCAATATCTGTCGATGACAGAGTGAGGTCTCCTAGATGTTTTGGTGTGCATTGCATCACTTCGTGTGGTATTTCCGAAGATGAGAACTCTTTTGGTTCGTACGAAAAAGCTGGTGCTATATATGGATCGACATTTATCGGATATGGCTTATCGGGCACAATCATGTGTCTTTTGAAAGCTTCATACTCCTTTTGCATCTCGGCTATTTTGGCTCTTTTGTAAGTACGTTTGAAACCAGAATTAAGAGTACATGATATATCTCTTTTAACGCATCTTGAACACGGGTCTGGATACTTTTCGTTAGCATCGCACTTGGATTTCTGTTGTCGGCATTCTACGCAGGCGATTTTTTTTGTTTTTGTAGCACCTTCTTCTTCCTTCCGTGCGTCCTGTATTGCCCGGCTGAGGTTCTCGAGCCGCTCCTGCTTTTCGTGGTAGGATTGTTCTCTGTGCATCCGGTACCAGAGGAGTGCATGAATTATATTATATGCACATGAAAGAGCGCAGGCTTGAATTAGTGAAGCTTCGAGTAAAATGGCGCCTATCTGGCACTATATTACGAAAAATCTCTATTGGTGGAAAGCTCCTTTTTTGATGTCTGTGAATGAGAGCCATAAGCTGTCCCGCCACACCTATTTAAGAAATACAGATGCCGGACCCTCAAATCTGTGCTCACGGCCAATGAGCGCACTTATAAGCTCCAGCATTATCTCTCGTATTGCCTCTTTGAAATACCGAACAAAGCAAAAATAGTTCTCTTAGACCGCGCTCTGAGCGGAGTTTGGATTTGTGGATTGCGGAACCAATGCCTAATGAGGCAAAATCAAAACGATTTCGGAAGGAATTGAGTAATTTTACTTGACGAGAACATGAGAATCACACCAAACATGAGGACGAGAACAAAACCAAAGGTGGACTCCACGCACGATTTGAACCCGTTTTTTCACCATGTTAGAGAAGAGGCTATACAGATTATAGCAGAGACATTCGCAATGAGAAGCGACTTCACAGAGTGATCTCTATATTGAACAAAAAGAAAAAGGACTACAGCCTCAACGAACCTCTATCTTGACATGCCAACGTCTCACATGATGGTATCGACCCATTGATTGAGCACCTTTCTTCAGATGTCATTTCTCAGCCCTTGATGCAACCTCCCCCAATCTTTTCGCGTGACATAAATCTACAACACTCGCTCAAGTGACACAGTCAATAACCAGAACCGTGGTGTAGTGATGGATATATGCACTTACTAAAATCAATTAGCCAGTCGTCAAAGGATATCCGACTATTATGGGGGTCCGTATTCATACGGATGTGCTCTTACGGAATCACGAACCAAGTGCTCACACTTTACCTCAAAGAAATTGGCATTCCAGAGAGCCAGATCGGACTTTTCATGACGCTCACCCTGGTAGGGGATACGCTTCTTTCGTACCTTCTCACGTGGTACAGCGATACCATCGGCAGAAGAAGGGTAATGATGCTCGGTGCGGTGCTTATGGTGGTGGCAGGATCCATATTTGCATCGTCGGTAACGAATTTCTACATACTTCTTATTGCCGCTATCGTAGGCGTAATATCTCCCTCAGGGGATGAAACAGGTCCTTTTAAATCGATCGAAGAAGCCTGTATTGCGCACCTTACCCCAGTAAACCATAGACCCGAAATCTATGCGGTACACTGGACTTTGTCAGCAGCTGGATCCGCTTTTGGTTCACTTTCATGTGGACTAATGGCTGATTGGTACATGACTCACTATGGCTCAACGTTTTCTGAAACATGCCGAATGGTTTTCTCTGTTTACACGGGATTGGCCGTGGTGAAAATGCTGATTATGATGATGTTAAGTCAACATTGTGAGCCTGATTCTGATGCAGAGTATGAACCATTGATCCAGGGAGAGGACACATCAAAGTCACTTTCTGTACAATCTCGCGCACTTTTGCTCAAGCTGCTGGTTTCGTTCATGCTGGACTCGTTTGGGTTTGGGTTTATGCCATCTGCGTGGGTAGTTTACTACTTCAAGATGGTTTTCAAGATCTCTGCAGCTGCTCTGGGAACATTGTTCTTTGTTTCTAGCATTTGCAACTCGTTCTCGGCATTACCTTCCGCATATCTGGCAAAGTCGCTAGGCCCGATAAGAGCATCTTTGGTCACGCAGTTCCCAGCTGCGCTCTTCTTTATAAGTATCCCATTTTTCCAAAAGTCGCAGCTGCTGCCGGCGAGTATCGCCTTCATACTTCAGCAGTCTGTCTCTGCGATGGATGTTGTTCCCAGACAGGTTCTGCTTACTACTCTTTTCGACAACAGAGAGTTGGTGAAAGTGCTGGGAACTGTCAATATATGCAAGACGGCAGCAAGATGCATTGGGCCTATCTTCACGGGGATACTGGCTGAAGCAGGTAAACTGGGTGTTTGCTATTGGATAGGCGGTGGATTGCTGATTTTAAGCAATCTCATTCTGGCTTTCAACTTTTACGGTATGGACAAGGTTGTTTTGGCTCAACAGAACTCATTTTGAAAAACCGGGTGAAATAGAAACTCTACAGATAGAGTCTCGTCATAGAAAAAAAAGAGGCTCGATTCATAAACTAAACAAACTCATCCTGCACAAGCAAAGACCTGCCAATGTGGCTCCTGTCATTCTCCTTCTTGGGAACAGAAAGACTGGTGGAGCTATTGGTCCTAGATACAAATCTACTATGAAGTCTGGATGCCAGAGCTTCTGACCTGGTGTACAGCTCTGCAACGTCAAAGTAGTCGTATCCTCCCATCATGTAGTCACCGTCAAGGGCGGCGGGAATCGTTTGCTCCGCATTGGAGTAAGCAAGTGACATTGGAAGAGAGTTGACGAGATTTTGCAGCTCACCTGAACACTCTGTTTTACTCGTATCACTTGACTGTCTTCTCTGACTTTTCCAGCAAGTTTGCACTTCCTCCACCACATTTTGAAAGGTGGATAGAAACCGCTCTGTTTGTCTCCACTGGGAACACGCAACCACCGAGATAGAGGAGTCCTTGATGATGTAGCCTATTCCGTAGCCGCTCGCTGTTGCTGGGGTCAATCCAAACAGGTGCAGAGATGGATTACCGCAATTGGCAATGAGCAGTTCTGTTTGGTACAAGCGATCCAGATGCGGGTCAAAAAGTAAAGGTGGAACCTGGTCGTCAGGTATTTTCGGTACATTCGGGTGGATCTGCTCTAGCACTTTTCTTTGAATGAAGGCAGATCTCAAAGCGCTCCAGTGTCTTTCAAACCCTTTTCCATTTAAAGCGGATCTCACTTTGGATTGGTGCTCATGACACGCCTCTCTAAAGAGGGTCCACTTATCGTGGGGAGATGGATTTGTGAGAAAACTCTGACAACACTTTAGCACTGTTGCACTCTGGATACATATGGCGTCACTACGAGAGTTCTGGAACTTTCTGGTACTAACGGGTTCAGATGAGGTGGTCAGAGTACCATACAGAGCATAGTATGCGATTTGGAAACAGATCTGCACGAAGGAATCTGTAGACAGACTCATTCCGTCCTTCACGGTGTTGTATCCCAATCCTTTAACTTGATGAACTACATAGCGGTGCTGCGCAATGAGATCGGTGAGTCTGGTTTCTGCCAGATGCAAAGCTCCCTGGAAGCCGGGAGAAAGGGTAAACTCGAGTTTCTCGAACTTGGGTTTTTTACTTGTCAGCGGTTCTGTTCCAGCTTTGGGCCACAAGGTGTAATTTGATCCATTGATCTTACGAGCCATGCGCAAAACAGAGTCGGTATATATATCTCCGATGAAGCGCAAAACGTTGGTTCCGTCCATTGATATAGACTCCCATATCGCTGCAGCGACCGAGTTTTTCGTGACAACCAGCTGCAACTTGTCGTACCAGCGAGAAATGCACGTGCCCACCTGAACGCCATTATCGTTCAGCTTAGAAGTTCCGTGACTCAAAAAGGAGGCCTTTTCTCCATCATCAGATGGACACTCGTGGTCTAGACACAGTACGAATAAAGCATCGTCGATAGTTTTAAGCTGCCCGGGGTTGGATTTTTCTAAAGAGGAACGGCCCCAGGCCCAGGTACGTTTTGACTCCGTTGTGATGGAACCAATGGCATTTCTTGTGGAATCCACTTCATCGGTCGTCTCGGAATTCTTCATGATATCCTTGAGAATAGTACAAAGCTCGTAGCGCGAGTACCAGAGCTTGTGGTCTCCGTCCTCAGTTGGAGGGGTGAGTACTTCCACTTTGTAGAACTGAGATCTTGAGAGAACTACAATGTGACGACTATCGGAGCACTTTTTCGCAGCTATACCAATACCAAGGCCGTCTCTGTAATCTGGGATCCTTGTTGAGCCGAATAGATTGTCATAGCCCGACATGGATAGTGGATTACCACTGACTGGAGAAGTATCGGGTTTCAAAGCCCCTGTTCTAAGAGCACAAATGAAGCGAAGCGCAGACACAACCAAGGTTGCTGCTCTTCTTTCTTGTGAAAGGGGAACAGCTGTGTTCGACAGAGGATCGTCTTCCAAAACGAAAAATGGGTTTCTGGGCAGAGTACTTGCCTTCAATTCTCCATAGCTTCCCGGGATCGTGGGAGCGATTCCTGGAGAATTCAGGTAGCAGGACTCGTTTGCAGCTGCTTTGACGAGGTGCTTTTGGAGCGTTTGAACAGCGTGAGAATTGAGAAAGCTGATAGACTGTTCCAGCAGGGCGGAGTAGTCGTCTTCTCCGATGAGACAACTGACCGCCTCAATCGTCTTTTCCACGGTGGACTCCAATGTGGGAACAGGCAATTTCGGTAGGGACATGTGTTTTTCGTTGTTGCTCGCAGGGGAAGGTACGAAGGATCAGTTCGGTGATATGGAACCCCACACTGCAATATGCACCGTGCATATTGGCATGCATGGAACCACATGCACGGCTGATCCTCACACCATCTGTGTAAATCTCCGTCCGGTCTGGACATTACGTTTCCTGTTTGGGAGTCGGTTACCCGTCGCGAAGCCGTGCTGAATTGTACACATGGTATTTTTCGCAGCGTTTACTGCAGTCCGCCTGCCATTCCTGGAAGAAGCCGTCACAGGGACGTGCGCCGCTCAGGTTTTGAAATTTTCAACCTCGTTTCCTTTCTCACAGCGCGCACCCAAGCATCACCAACATAATGTCTGACGTTGAACAACCAGTTGAGCAATTCGAAGAGCAAGAGATTGTTTCTGAGCCAGTTGAGGTCAAGTTTGTCGAGCTTGCTACCCCTATTCCAGCTGAGGTTCAGCAGGGTGCTCAGGAAATCAAACTATTCAACAAATGGTCTTTCCAAGACGTTACCGTTAAGGACATCTCGTTGACTGACTACATCCAGATCAGACAACCAGTTTTCGTCTCGCACACCGCCGGTAGATATGCTTCCAAGAGATTCAGAAAGGCTCAATGCCCAATCGTTGAAAGACTAACCAACTCTTTGATGATGAACGGTAGAAACAACGGTAAGAAGCTCAAGGCTGTCAGAATTGTCAAGCACGCTATGGAGATTATCCACGTTTTAACCGGTGAGAACCCTCTTCAGGTTATTGTTGACGCTATTGTCAACTCTGGTCCAAGAGAAGACTCTACCAGAATCGGTTCCGCTGGTGCCGTCAGAAGACAAGCTGTCGATGTTTCTCCACTTAGAAGGGTTAACCAGGCGATTGCTCTTTTGACTATTGGTGCTAGAGAAGCTTCTTTCAGAAACATCAAGACTATTGCCGAGTGTCTTGCTGAGGAGCTGATTAACGCTGGTAAGGGTTCTGCCACTTCTTATGCTATCAAGAAGAAGGATGAGCTTGAGCGTGTTGCCAAGTCTAACCGTTAAGGTGTACATTTCTGTATGGGTAATATAAAGTTGTATTTATTGTTGATGTAGTGAGCGGGCAAGCAAAGCGAGCGAGTCATTAGCATACCTCTAGATGAAGCGTGAACGAAGCGTAAGCTTCAAAAGATATATAATTAGTGTTAGGGGCGTTTCCGTAAGATCTTTTCGAAAAAACGGAATTCGAAGCGCCGTTTCAGATGAGCAACCGGTCATCTCAACGTCACCGCTCCATTCCCTAATTAGCATGTTGTGTATTAACCCACTTTTATGAATGCGAAGAACGCAGACATTCCTTGTGTTTGAAGGTGTTGGGAAAGCCAGTCCTTCTTCATCCTTGTGTTCGGAACCGGTTGCCTTTGACTGTGTAGAGAATCTTACTTCATGCATCGCTGCAGTATGGACCATTATTGGCAGGTCTCTCTATTCATACTTGTCCAGTCAGTTTTTCACACTATATACCTACAATATGTCAGCCGGCAGCTTTAAGTGGGGTAATTTGTACTCTCGCCCATCGCCTTATAGCAAGACTTCTTGCACTGGGCACTCAGTTCTTTACCTTACGCCTCGTCAAAAGTTCCGCTTCTCAAAAGGGTTCGCATGGAGGAGTTTTTCGTTGCGGTTCTCTGCCCTTTGAACGACACTTTCTGTATGATACACAGTAATGTCTGGTTGAGTATGGAAGGGGAATGAATCTACAAATCATAACCGTGATACATATCAGAACCTACATGGCGATAATACAAGGCAGAACGGACAAAGCAGAACTCGTTTAGTCTCCAGTTATTCTCCTGATCCGCCACTGCTTTTCCCAGCCTCTGATTCTTGGTTTCTGTTCTCGGTAACCTCCTTGTGAGGGACAATTCTTGAGGCAGCAAACCGAGCCACGCGTATGTCTTTTCGCCTTGAATGCGGACTTTTCATTGAAGGCGCACGAAGGAAAAAGTCTGAATAATGATATTCCATGAGTACTTTCTCAAGGGTCATCACGAAATAGAAGAGGTACACAACGAGACGAAAGTCGAGTAAGAAAATTCAGCGGTTAGCCGCTCATATATTTTTTACCCAGGACAAGCCAGGTTTTTTCCGAGAAAATAGGCCGCCATTTTCTTCCTAGTGCTCGATACGGTGTTGATCTTTCTTTTCGCTGATGCTACAAGGACATCGATCCATTAAGCCATTTTTATTGTTGGTCTGCGAAGGTGTATTTCTGCATTGGCAGACCGGAGTCTTTGAACAGCAGGAAGAGGTTTGTGGAGTCCTTTTCAATGCCCTGCTTTCATTGAGAGAATTGCGACATAACGCATCCTGGCTGCCCGCATACTTGAACTGTCCGCCGTCTGCTGCCTTTCCTGTAGACAAAGAGAGAGAAATCTTCTTTGAGGGTCAAAGCAGGGATTCTAACCTTTGAAGTCCCCTAGCATCCACGTTGTAGCTTCAGAGAATTTGTGAGAGTCTCTTTCTCCGATCTCAGGGAGAAAAAGACTCTTTGGTGCTGTATATGCCTGACGAGTTATTACAGCGAGTTTGGCTAAAAGTTCAGCATCGACAGTAACTGATGCGACACAAACGTGGAACACGTTGGGAAGGGACAATCTTTGAGCAAAAAAAAAAGTTGCGTTAAGGATAACGGATGTGAAGCGGGTGTTGAAAATTCGAAAACGTCTAAATCACGAAAACCTCTCCTTTTATCCCTTCCATGTCTACAGCTGACATCTCCTCCTTTACCCAACAAATGCTAAAGTCTAGAGCTCAACAGAGTCTATATTGCTTGGATCACCGTCACATTATTCCTGATAGTGCCTCTCATCACGCAGATCTATGTCTGCCTTGCATATAATTGCAAGCATAAGGTCTTATCCACTCTTCGATCTCAGTAGTATAACACTACCTATCATCACTCGAGTAGTACCTCGATATACAATATCACCTGCAGGAGATTCGGGTTGCCAACTGCAACCTCAGGCCCTTCGGCCTCTGGGGTGGTAACACTGCGACCCTTACCCTCTTTGCAATATCCTTTGTAGGATTTCTATGACTGCAGCACGCAATGCATCCTGCAGTGGAGCGGATAAATTAATGGACTCGTGCAAAACAGGAGATCCGATAGATGCTCAGATCTGCTCTCTCTCTAATAAAGTAGCTTTACACTTCCTTTATATATGGAAACAGACGTCGTGCCTCATCAATCCGATCCACATTGTTGGACCACAGACTGGCTTTACGGTATACATCTAATGATTTAGTAGTATAGTAATGCTCACTCTCCAACAGGTTGGCTTGGGCTGAAGCCGTCTCTCCTTCTATCATGAAGCTGATTGTTTCCTTTGGGTAAACGTAGAATATACGAGAAAACGTAAACCATACGGTCGCCGTACATGCCCCAAAAACTTCAAACTCCCCATCCACCAGCTTTGACCACTTTCCCATTCGTAAAAGCTGGTCAATCCACTACAGCAGAGTGATATGTCAAAATCGAGGGGCGAGGCTGATACCGGGTGCTCATCTGAAACGATAGCTATGATAAGTATAACGTTGAGAGGACCGGATGCTGCTGATAGTTCAATTATAAGAGAAGGGAGATTCCGTACCCCATTTTGGCATTTGTTCTACTGCTTTACCATGAAAGATTTTACTCTCCGCACCTTTAGAGCGATGACTGTAGCGATTTTGACTCGATTTGATGCGTTGCATCTTTTCCGCTTCGCTTCAAAGACGTTTACGCTTCGTCGCAAAAATGTCAACTTTTATTGATACAAATCACGCCGAGAGCTCCTCAACTTTTTCCTTCGCCTGAGAAACACTCTTTTCAGGAGAGATGTTAACTTCTGCAACCTGCAATTTCCCATCGACAAAAATCCAGTGAGATCTGATCACTCCACTGGGAGACTTTTTCGCTCCTAGCAAACCAATCAACTCTCTCGATGGATCAGAGAGCAATTTGAATGGAAGACTCTGTTTTTCTTCAAACTTTTTCTGAGCACTCGGTGCATCCGCAGATAAACCGAAAACAGTCGCCTTTTCTTTCAACTGCTCGTAGTTATCCCGAAATCCACACGCCTGGCGGGTACATCCAGGAGTAGAGGCTTTTGGGTATGCTAATGTTAGTATAAAAGATCGAGCCTTACTTACCGAAAATTACCAGAACTTTCTTTTCGTTGGCTGCATCTTTGAGTTTAACCTCATTTTCGTCTTGATCCTTCAAAGTGATGTCGGGGATCTCGTCGCCAACCTTGAGGTGAGCAGGTTCGGCGGGCTCCTCCTTTTCAGTTTCTGCTGAGCCCTTCTCCTCTGCCTTTCCATTTTCCTCCTTAGGTTTCTCAGTGTGAGCTTGTTCTGAGGGTTGTTCCGAAGGTTTTTCCGCAGACTCTTCTGGAATTTCCGCCTTTTCATCGGTTTCAGCCTTTTCGGCTGAAGTGTCCTTCACTTCATCTTGAACTGGCTCCTCGGGCACTGACTCTCCCTCACTCTCAGCAACATCCTCCGCGTCGTCGTCCGATGGCTCAGCAACTTCGGACTCAACGCCGGACTCTTCGCTCTCGCCCTCTTCGGGCAATTCTTCATACTTGGACTTTTTCGAAGGAGAACTTTCGTGCAAAGCAGCTACTCTGGCGGAACGACGAACCATTTTTGATATTGTAAGATCAATTGAGTGGTGATTGATTTATTCTTGCTACTTGACTGTTGCTTGATTACATAACGTCTTATGCGAAGTATTACATGGTTTTGAGTGCAATTCAATAGACGGAGTTGATTTGAGTGTGGCTTGAGAGATTACATTTACTTGATCACTGAGTCGTTCTGTGCTACTGCGGTATTTCGAAAAGGCTGTTTGAAGTATATTGCTCTTTTTCTCAACGTTGTAGCTTCATCGGTCACTTTACTCCATATGACGTCACCATAGGTGAGAGGCGCATTATTCTTTTCTGGCCTGGAAATTCGCGAAATTATAGATCTACCCTGAAATTCTCAGAGTAGTTTTCGTGAAATTAATTGTGGCTATTCTGACCACCATCTTCGATCACCTGGAGACTTGCTCCATACTCCGTTTCTTCTCCAGGTATTGTACGTCGTGGGAAGTCGACATAGAGGCAGCACCTACATCCATATAGATCAGTTAGGTAATGATATAAATAAAGTTGCCCATAAGTGTTTCTCCCTAGTATATTGCCTCCTAGGCACAACATGATCAGAAGTTGGCATTTTGTTTATAACATCAGCGTTCCGGTGGAAAGCAGAGATCCTAAGAAGTCACCACATGTGACAGCAGTGCTTTGAGAGAATAGTAGCATTACTTGATGGAGATGCACTTTTAAGTAACGCCTAGTATGCTTCATTGATACCAGGAGTGGCAGAAATTCCCCCATTCAATGGACCTCATCACTAATTGCCCGCTATCGTTAGATGAGCTGACTCAACTGGCACACACCTCTTAGGTGGAAAAGCTTAAGCTATACGTTCTCCAAATGAAAAGCACTTGCCCGTAAGAACATCCAACAAAATTGTTCTCATCGATGGATGGTTTGAATAATTATAAACCCTCGATTCATTCTTTTTCTGGTTGACATTGCTCCTAGAATTTACAAACTTGGGCACACCTTTGGCTGATATTGATGTATGGTAGCGACGAAAGGGCAAAATGGGACTCAGTCATGCTCTTCAGTTAGTTTCTTGACTGATGAATTCGGGTCGTCTGTTGGGAGGAAACGGCATCAAACGAAAAGACAGAAGAATTGTTTACTCTAATCTGTTTGCCTTCCAATGGTAGATTCAACTATCCTAAAGCAATATGGGTTATCGAGGGTTGATATCTTGGTGTACATAGGGGACGGGGTAGAAGAATCTGCGAAACACATGCACTGCTCACATCCGTACACCATACAAGATCCCATAAAATTAAAAGCTCCTACCTAGTTCACGCTTCTTCGCAAATAAACCAGTCTGAAATCAAATCCATTTTGGGCCACTCCACAAAAAACATTCCATCATCAGAGAAAGACGATACTCCTCTAGCAGTCCTAGGAATTCTTGATGACTCTAATTTTTTGAAAGTGGGCCGTATCGCCTATGAGGTATAGTGGGCGATTCCTTGAGAAAGTTTTGACAGCTGAAAACAATGCTGTCAAGCACATTTTCCACTTGTGCATACCCGAGCCACCCGGGATCAAATATGTGACATATAAAGAGCGACAACCAGCCGGATTGTAATATGCAGTGAATAGAATTGAAGTGTCTTTACCGATCTACCCTGTGGAACCAATTGGTTATAAGCTCTTGAATAGAAGCTCTTGAATAGAGGCTCTCGAATAGAAGTACGAAAATAGCTATATGGATACTTGAGCCGTCAGATATATCCATGTTGCTTTCCCTCTAGTTGATACCTGAGTTCGATAGGTCTAGACTCTCAAGCGGGCTGGAATGAAAGATCCTCCTCAACTTCTTCTCCATCTATCGCAATACCTTATCTATAAAATCGCACTCAATAGCTCAAAAATACCTTTTTTGTCTCGGGTAAGCTCGCCTCTTTTCCCCCAGCCCATCAAGGTTCTGTTATGCCTACTGATCCGGACACCACCTCGATGTCCCTTCTAAAAGACAAACACATCCAGTACATCCAGTCACTAGACTCTAAGAAAGACGACTATGAGTACTGGCTTACCGAGCACCTTCGAATGAGTAAGTTCAATCTCTCCGCAACTAACGTAAGACGGCCTTTATTGGGGGGTGACGGCATTATCATTGATGAGATCAGAAACTGCATTAAATCGAGATGATGTAATAAATTTCGTAATCAGCTGTCATGACAACCAAAATGGCGGATTCGGAGCTTTCCCGAAACACGATTCTCATATTTTGTCAACTCTGTCTGCTATTCAGATTCTGGCAACACTTGGTGGGTTAGATGCTCTATCGGCAGAAGAAATCGGCAAAACTGTACAATTCGTAAAGGGGCTGCAACTGCCGGACGGTTCGTTTGAAGGAGATCGCTTTGGCGAAGTCGATACGAGGTTTGTGTATGTAGCTCTAAATTGTCTCAGTATTTTAGGCCAGCTTTCTGCTGAAATCGTTGACAAAGCGGTCGATTTCATAACGAAATGCCAGAATTTCGATGGTGGGTTCGGAATGGTTCCTGGAGCGGAATCGCATGCGGCACAGGTCTTTACGTGCGTTAGCGCACTTGCCATAGCAGATCGCCTGGATGTCATTGATAAAGATCTCCTGGGATGGTGGCTTTCCGAGAGACAGACCGAAGCTGGTGGATTGAATGGGAGACCAGAAAAATTGCCCGACGTCTGTTATAGCTGGTGGGTTCTCTCATCGCTAGCTACAATAGGGAAGCTCCATTGGATTGACCATGAGAAGCTTCGCGATTACATCCTTAGTTGCCAGGACGAAGAAAGGGGCGGAATGAGCGATCGCCCCGATAATCAGTGCGATGTTTTCCATACATTGTTTGGGATCGCAGCTTTGAGCCTGATGGGGTTTGAAGACCTGGACCCTGTAGACCCGGTGTACTGCATGCCGACAAAAGTTACCAGTCGGTTGAAAAAGTTCCCTTATAGTTAGTGAATCTAAGTAGTTAAAGTGTCTCTGTGACTGCAGGGTTGTGAGGTCATACATACCCGGACCAAAGCGACACTTCAAATTGCATAAGTCTTCTCCTTTAGTTTTCTCCGCATCATATACTCTTCTTTTCTGTACTCAATGACTCCTCAACCTCACTTACCCCTTCCTACAAGCTCCATCTAACCTCTTGTATGTGAGCTCTGTTTCGCTCAACCTTTTTGATTCAACCCAGGAGTTATGTTGTAGGAGACGGTGAGACGTATCGTCCCTCGGTGCAGACTGTATTCATGAAATGAGTAGCTTATTCAATGAATACAATCGCCAGTGTTCCATAACGAACGAGGTCCGCAAACCACGCAACTTGAAAAAGGTATATATGACGGTTTTCTTCCTATGAGCAGAAATATCACCGACGGAGATCCTCGCTGTCAGCAGAATCCACATAAGAAGCACTCGTGAAAGACATTGTTTGCATGGCGAGATTTCGGATTTGAGTTTCGAAGTGGGGTATCAAGCTTCCTTCTATGGTGAGTATTTTGCGTCAAACAAATTTGATCCTGTGTTTCACTGGTGAGTTTGTCATGTAGCCCCAGATTTACAATTATCTCACTTCCAAGGTTTTATTTTGTCTGTAATTGTCTTGTGTATCATGCAGTTTGACGAACGGATATCTCAATCCCGATTTTGATGTAGCGTGCAGTAGGTCTCCTTGATAAAAGATAGTGCTTCAGGTCAAACCACTCGAAAGATGACTGCAACAAGAAGAGATCTTTTTTAAATTTGATCCTTCCTTACTCTTTTACTGTCACCCAGTAAAATCATTCTGACTGACCTCACTTTTGAACACCTCTCACTACCCACATTCACACCAGCTTCGCCGCTCGCTTATCAAATTGGCATTTGCAGCATAGAGCACTTTTTCGTGGAGGGAACATACTCCATGTAGTTGAGCAGATTTCCCGTAATCAAACCACCTGGGTTAACTACATGACAGCCATCGTACGTCACATCAAAGGGAGGAGACGACGCATCAGCCAGGATCAACAGAGTCGGAAGAGGAGACAGCTGAAGCGCGTGATCCATGTCCCACTTGAGAGGACGATCGGTATGGGGAAACGGAGAAAGATGGCCCTGGTCTAAAAGTGTCTTCACCAACTTACGGGCCTGAACTACATCAGGAGACGGTTGGTCTATTTGAAGTTCAGTCTCATTTTGAGTCGGGAAAACTATTCCGCGTCGCGTGAAGCTGGATTTTAGATCATTACGACACAGCACTATGCTCTGCGAGAGATAGTTCATCTTTGCCGGGTTTGAGCAGAAATGAACTTTACGATGTTTTAAAGCCCTCACAAGTCGCGACGTGAAAACAGAGGGGATCTTTTCTTGCGGCCAAATCGAAGCTCCTTGTGAGGATAAACTTGACCACGGATCGTTATCCCCGGGAACAAATACAAACTTGATGAGAGCATTTGCAGAGGTTAAAAGCGGGAATGATTCCAAAATGGCCGCCAGAGCGTCAAAGGAGGCTTTGTATGTGGCAGACGACGATTCCGTGGACATATTTGACGAGTTGGAAGGAGAAACATCGAAAGGCGCTGAAGTGAAAGGACCATTGAACACAATTGCCAACGGTTGGTGAGTTTCGGAATCAATATCGTTGGATATTTTCGCAAAAAACTTTGTCAGTCCGTCCCTCGTTTTCGAGCTGCCCAAATCACAGTTCCCTCCCAAAACCACAAGCTTGTGGTGGTACAATTCCCTTTCCAGGGAGATTAGTTTTTTCTGCAGACCATCGTCAAGTTTCCCCTGAGGAGTGATTCCATTGAAGTCGATATTCCCGTATGCTTCCAAAGTGATGGACCTTTTCTCCGCAGGCGGATGACCCATGGAAGAGACATAAAACTTGCCGCTGCTGGAGTATATCCCATCACACAGCAAAAAGTTCCCCACGCAGTAAAAGGCACCAGAGGCTGGAGTGCACTGGCCGATATCCAACTCAATGCTATCTGTGTGGTCTTCTAGCTTGTAGCTTGTGGCTCCCAAGCTGAGATAGCCGAACAAGAGGAACCTTTGGCCGTGTCGACCAAGCAGGTTTTTGATGGAAGTTATAGGGTGAGATTTAGGCTGAACTGTTGATCCCGTAATGGAGTTGAGAGAACTAAAAGAGACGTTTTGGAAATTTTCGTTTCGCAAAAGTCGCTCTAAAATTATATGGTATCTTACCAAATACAAGCTGTTTCTGTCTTGGATCGAAGGAAGACGGAATTTCCTAATTTGAGGTGATTTCGTCAGCTCATAGTGCTTTCTCTGATGATTATACTTGAATGCAGGTTGCGATGAAGCGGATAAAACCGCGAAAAAATCTTGCCAGTTGATATCAGCAGATGGGGATTCGTTGTATACTTGAGTAGGTGAGTCCATGATGGTATCTGATCTTCCAGCTATCAAAGCGTCCAGCGAAGCTCTCTTGTTGACGATTTCCTTTTCAGTCAGCTGATTGATAATCAAGCGAACGGCGTCTCCATCTAGAAATACCCCCTTATCCTGCTGCTTCCACAGCTTGGCCACGTCCTCAAGAAAACTGAATGCCTTGGTGGATCGCCAGTTGTTGCCGAACTTGTTGCCGATATAGTCCGCCAGCTGCTCGAGCGCCCCGGATTTGATGTTGAGCCCATACTTCTTCGAAAGAATCCGGTATGCTATGGGCCGGAGGTTTGACGGATGCAAGTGTATCGGCAGGGGAACTGGGTCGTTCATGAGAGATGTGTTTTGCAAGGGATATATGTATATATAATTGAGACGCGTCGCGCGTTTTTACACAAACATGAGCGAAAACACAGACTATCTTTCGAGAAGAAACCGGATTCTGCAACGAGACAAAGAACTGAGTGAGCGGTTGAGAACGAAAAAGCCGCTTTATCCTAAGCTGAAAGAGAACAATGCGTCTGATGCTTTTGAATTTCTTCAGAGAAGGAATCACCAAAGTACAAGATCCAACGATATCCCAAGGCCGAGATCAATTCTGAAAACTCCAGCTTATAGCCGAGATGATCCGTTGCTGGATATGTCTTCCACTCCGCTTTTGAGAAGGTCTGGAATGCTCAAGTCTGGCTCTTCTAGAACACGTAGTCTACCCGTATCTAGGGTGAGTAAACCCAGGCGAAGACCGCCGCCTGGCGAGTCAAAACTGTGGAGGGCCCTAAGCTCGCTCGGCTCACGGCTTCTTCCTGGAGGAGAAGAGGAAGTCACTAGGATGAATACACTTAAAAACTCTCAGGTCCCGGATCCACCATCGGAACAAGTAGCGGAGCCCTCCGACTCACAAAGAATCAGAAACCTCGAGCAGGAGATTCAGGAATTGAAACGACTAAGAGAGAACGACCAGCTCAAGTTGAGGGCAGAACGAGAAAAGTTCGAGCTGGAAAGGGAAAGCATTATGGCTCAACTTGAGAATGAGCGTCAAGAAATTCAGAAAGCTAGAGACGAGCTCAACAAGCAGAAAGATGAGTTTCTGGATAAACTGATAAACAAAGAGATTCGTGAGCTCAAATCAGACAACACAAATGATGAGCTGCTTGAGTTGAAGAGACTATCCAAAAAGCTCAATTTTTACGCAGACGAGGCCCCCTCTCGTAGAAATAGGCCGCACGAGAGTCCTTCAAAGCTGCACCGCTTGGAGGAACACATCCACAAACTTACACAGCAGCTGGATGCACAGCGGATTAAAAGTGAAAAGCTCGAAACTAGGCTGATGCACGAAAAACTCCCTCCTCAACAAGAAAACGTGGAAAATCTGGTTAACCTCTACGCGAAAAATAAAGTTGATCCAGACCTCTCGTTGTCGCCAATCAGCTATAAATACTCGCGCCGGCATAAATACCCCGAGCGGCATGAAATATAAAAAGGTTTAGCTTTTCCCTCAATTGCTCACAATGCCTAAAATTGCAATCATCATCTATTCGCTCTACGGTCACATTGCCACTATGGCTGAAGCTGTGAAGGAGGGAATCGTAGAAGCTGGTGGAGATGCCACGATCTACCAAGTTCCAGAAACTTTGTCCGATGCGGTTTTGCACAAGATGAATGCTCCCGCAAAGAAACCCTATCCCATTGCCACGAATCACGTTCTGGAGCAGAATGACGCTTTCATGTTTGGTATTCCAACCAGATACGGTAATATGCCCAATCAGTGGAAATCTTTCATCGATGCCACTGGAAAGCTGTGGGTTCAGGGGACGTTGCACCATAAGCTATGCGGTGTGTTTGTCTCCACGGGGACCGGTGGTGGTAACGAAATGACCGTTGTGAGCGCTCTGTCCACTCTTGCGCATCACGGCATGATTTTCGTACCTCTGGGCTACAAGGATGTGTTTCCGGAGCTGACTAATATGAGTGAGGTTAAGGGCGGCTCAGCTTGGGGAGCTGGGACTTTTGCTGCGGCAGATGGCTCGAGGCATCCGACAGAGTTGGAAAAGAAGGTGGCTAGGATCCAGGGGAGGACTTTTTATGATGTAGCTCAGAAGTTCTAGCTGCATAGTGATGAGCGGTAAGTAGTGCTAGCAGATGATATTTTATTTGTTTCTTTTTTAATATAATGAACCTCAACAAGACTCTTTAATCGAATGATTGCAGATTGCCAGGTTTTATTGCGAGTAGAATTAATCACACTTGTAGATCCTTTTGACATGACTATATAAACCATTCTCTTAATCCACGTCGTGTAGATCGCATAAATGGCGTCAAAATGGCGAGCCAACTTCTCAGCTAGGTAATGCGGGCAATGATATCCGTCATAATCTTTTCTGTGAGAATGAGCGCGTCGCCGATATAACCAATTTGGATTAAAATATCTGCTGCAAGTTGGCTGTTTATTCCCGTCAAAAGGCTTGAACCCATCTCTACGAAGGGTTAGTTACATGAATTCCTCTTTGCACAAGTTTTTTCAGCACGCTCTATCTCTTCTTGAGTACATACAATGGCATCCACTTATATGGGCTATTCACCTCAAGACTGACTCTAACGTTCTCCGTGAAGGATTTCGCGTCCAAGAGTTTATGGACTCGCTCCATGACAGAACTTGCACGCTCACCGTTTTATAGCTGTGTTCTGATCACCCAAACTTTTTTGAAAAGTATTGTCAGTAAACAATTATGGTGTATGTATCGTCCTCACAGTAAAACTCGCTGCTTAGGAACGGATTATGAGCTAACCTCGAGAAACTGTTGAGAAAGAGCAAACACCAAGCTGCACTTGGTTGCCTTCTGGCGCTCAAGTCATCAAATCAAAAGGCCATGTCATCATCCATTGAAGTGATCATTATGCCCCTCTCAGTGTGCTCAATTGCAGCACATCAGAACATGTATAACTAATTGACCAAGATTTTTCACTTCAAAACAATGAGGGGTATTATATCGACATACTGTTTCATTAAAGACGTCGTCATAACAGAACTCAGCCGCTTACGCCCAGACACCATTTTATCATCTATTTAGGCTGAGTTTATGCATGACCGAGGCGAAGTGTATCTACCGTATCCTTTTCTCGCCCACTCTTTCCGTTGTCAAAGACCATTCTCTTTCATTGATCACCAAAGATAATTGACCTTGTAAGGAGACTGAATTCCTCTCTTACCTGTCCAGCGTTGCTTGGCATTACCTAATCTATATATGCATCATGCATCATGCATGCATGCAGATCGCTCTTTATAAAAGAAGCTCATCCCACTCAAAATCTAACAATGTCAGACCAATTGAAACAAACGTCCACGATGGACGATGCCACTTTTCATAAACCGCAGCCAATCATAACTCGTCAACCAGCCTCGAAGAAGGATATGCAAGTCCCTTTTGCCTTTGAGTGGGATACCCCCAGTAAGGGCACTTATGGCTCACTCGTTGACGGGTTTGGGAATTTCTTCGGAACCATGGGTATGATTCCCTGCTGCTTCTGCTGTCCCAACCCTTACAAGTCCGTTGACCAGGGAAGTGTGGGTTTGGTTACCAAGTTTGGAGAGCTGTATAAAGCCGTGGACCCTGGATTGGTCAAGATCAACATCTTTTCCGAGAAGCTCCACAAAGTGTCTGTCAAGATTAAAATCATTGAGATCCCACAGCAAAACTGTATGACAAAGGATAACGTGAACGTAGCCCTCACTTCTGTGTTGTACTACAATGTGATTGAACCGCAAAAGGCCTATTTCAGTATTGAAAACGTTGCCAATGCGCTCAATGAAAGAACGCAAACTACCCTGAGACAAGTTGTAGGTGCCCGTAACTTGCAGGATGTCATTGAAAAGAGAGAGGAGATCGCAGAGTCCATCCAGGAGATCATTGCTGGAACCTCAGACAACTGGGGTGTCCACGTAGAGAGTATTTTAATCAAGGACCTACAGCTGTCCACTCAAGTTGCGCAGTCTTTGTCTATGGCTGCTGAGGCAAAGAGAATTGGTGAGTCAAAGATTATCAGTGCCAAGGCCGAAGTTGAGTCTGCCAAGCTCATGAGAAAAGCAGCAGATATTTTGGCTTCTAAACCTGCCATGCAAATCAGGTACTTGGATGCCATGCAAAATATGGCCAAGAACTCCAATGCAAAGGTTATTTTCATGCCAAGCAGCGGCGAAATCGAAAGATCCGCTCCTGGTGGACCTGATGATGATGCCCCTGCTCAGCACCCGGATAATACGGGAAACAGCATCCATAGAATGGTTGCTCTTCAAGAGTCTTTATGAGTTGTACGATTTAAGAGTGTATTTTTATGTATTTTGTTCATTGATTGATGTGGAATCACCGTAGAGGTGCTTTAATGTCTCCGTGGAAGATATGATATTCTTTTACATATCTCAGCGTGGTTGGCCCTGGTACCTGGAAATAAGCCGACGATCCATCTCAACTATCCGCAGAATGTACAACGACGAGAAATACTCGCAGATTGTAGTGCGTATTTGGCCGTCTGGTCACATGACCATCAATGAATTGCTGGGCTCACTCGGTGATCGGCAACAAAAGCAAGAATTACAAAACGCATTTCTCAACTTGGTGAGCGCAAAAGTGGCTGGCACTTGGAAGGACCATCAAACGCGAAGGCGAAATCGATCAAGTAACCAGCATCTTTGGTGCACAAAATATTGCGCGTGGATATATCTCCGTGGACAATTCCATTGGTGTGCAGAATTGACAACTGGTCTTTTGCCATTTTAAGATGTTTGCGACTGTTCACCAGAAATGGAGTCACCTGAGGCTCAATAAAGTTAAGAGTCAGAAACGGTCCAACGATCCAATACCCTTCTTTATAAAAGGTTCCACAAAGATTGTTTTGTTTTATAAAACAGCTGTGGAAATCCGTGTTCCGCAGCTGTTCATAAGCAAATTTTTCACGGAGGTATGCTCTGAGGCAAAAGCTAAAGGGCTCCGCTAGGTGACGGCCAAAATAATTCAATTCATAGGTTGCATCCGCTTTTAGGGGATCAAACACCTTAAGGATCATTTTCCGCGGCAAAGCTCGTGCCAGTTCTTTGGAAAGATTTGCATCTTTGTCGAAATAAGAGATCTGGCGGACAATCTACAATCATATCTTGGCTCAGTATAACAAGAGCGATAAAAGTAACACGACCGATTCGAAAAAACCCAAGAAGCAGTCTCACAAGCGAAAAATACAAAAAGGAAGTTTTGGAAGCCAATGCAAAAGATATGTTTCTAGTATCCGACAGCAGCTCTGGGAAGGTTAAATCCTAATTTTTCCCTTTCCCTTTCATCATTTTAAAGAGACAACGCAGCATTCAACGTCAAGTACATTTTGGTTCATTTTTTTTGGTATATTGACTTTGCCAGAGATTGTAAGTGAGTAAACACTTTTCTAAAGACTTACCCAAATTACCGTATCATGAGTCAACCGGCGATTTTCAAGTCAGTATCAGATCCTGCTACATAAAGCGAGATTCGTCTATTTAGACAACGAGTAGAACTTTTTCATCGTAAGTGAGTCAAAAGTAGTACCTGAATGGCTTTGTATGGAATAAAAGAAACCCATCCATAGAGACAGAAGTTCCTGAAAACTCTCAATTTGTCATTGGTTGCTCACTGATAATTCTGCTGTAGGGGCATTCCGAATATTCTCCATCCTTTGTCGTCCAGCTCTAATACGGTAGCACACCTCATGTCAGACGCATGTAGTTCTTCTCCCGTGGGAAGAGTATGTTCTGTGGTATGCCTGGGGAAGGAATATAGAACTAATGCTTCTATTAGAACTTTCCCATTTGTGCCCTCATTGTGTATTCTGTATAAATTACTGAAATACCGGCCATAAAGAAAAATCCTTCAAACCGAACTGTTCAAATGTATATGTCAGTTTTTCGTATCCATCCCGACAAGCCGGGCCGCTTTGAGTATTAGAAGCCCCAGGGATCTCGCAACTGATATATTGTTAACAATGAAGACAATTGAGTCTATCTACTGTCTAGAAACAATGTCACCCAAGTGAACTATTTGCGAAGCTACTTCAGTAGATAGAAACACTCACAACCTTTGTCCACAAATCTTTTGAGGTACTCCTCTCCAGACTTTTTATTTTTTCACCTGTCCTAAAAGGTGGGATATTGTTATACTATGATATATATGCAGTCCATCAATTACCCTGAAGCGTGCAGTCTATTTGAAGGGTGTATTCCACGAGCCATGAAGCGCACAATTTCTGAAACTACGAGGCTCAGTTGGCGCAGATTTATTACCCTGCTATATAGGCCACGTGGTGTCACATGCATTTGGTTCCGTCTATCGTTTTCTGCTATCATCCGAGTAGGTATTATATCCCGGGAGAGCGTCATTAATTGATATTGATTACCTCTCTTGAACAAAAATTCAACTCGTAAATTATTGATTAAGCGTTAAGATCATGACTCTTTCATTATTCATTCGCTTGTTTGCCTGTACTCAAACTCTCTTTGGAAGCACAAGCTATATTTTTTCTTGTTTTTCTATACCGTGGCTTTTTGAAACAGAAATGAGTCACCATGAGAAAGAAACAGACAAAATGCAGCCCAAACGAAGCTTCTCACCAAGTTCAAAAAGAGAAAACGGCAACGTTTGGCCTGATATTTTATAGATGTGTAAACATCGAAGTATCATCGGTTAAAGTGTACTCATTTGATAGTAAGTTGTCAAGATTGTTCAGGTGATTTATGTAATATTATTTCGAAAGCATAAATTTGGGATGACTTCATTTCAAAGAGCAAGTCAGGCACCACGTGTGACATTCGTGAACCAGCTCAAGCACTATATAAATCATTCCAATATGCCTCGATGAGATTTTACAATATAAATCATTTCTATATATATAGTACAAATCATAAGATGCTCTCACAGGGGAACCAGCTCATACGGCAACTAAAGCAGTATGACGACCTGAAGCACCAGGGAAGCACAGCTGCAAGCAGTACTATGTCGGGTACCGACCCGATGGTGTCAGAATTAGAGGTTAAGAAAGCACAGCAGCACACCTCCTTGAAGATTTTGGACGCGAAACCCAAATTTTACCCACCTTTAAATTTCTCACTAGTAGACAACGGGATATATCGCTCGGGTCACCCTCAGCCGATCAACTTTGCTCATTTGGCCCAGTTGAAACTGAAGACAATTATATACCTGGGCGATAAGACAGACAATTACGAGTACTATGAATGGATACGATCGCAGGGGATAAATTTCCAGTTTTTGGAAATGAAATCTTCAGAAGAGCCGTATATGTTCAACGACCCGGAAATTATCAACACTGCGCTCAATTTAATTGTGAACAAGGACAATTACCCGATTCTTATTCATTCCAATAAGGGGAAACACAGAGTAGGAGTTCTTGTCGGTGTTATGCGTCAAGTGCTTCAAGGCTGGTGTTTCAGTGGTATTTTCGATGAGTATGACAAGTTTGCAGGTGGAAAAGGTGAAGGAGATATTGAGTTTATTGAACTTTTTCAGCCAACCTTGATTGTGGACCTTGAAAAGAAGCCTAGTTTTGTGAGAATTTAACGCGGTTGATGTTTAGTTAGTCAATCTGTATTGGGCGGCGTTCTGTAGTTGGTTATTCGCTTTGCTGCGTTAGGATCGTTGCAATGAGCGGGATAATAGCTCCCACTGGATGACTGAAGGATATTTCGCAAGAATTTTGTCATGGTCTATCTAGCAAAGAACACATGCAACAGAGACGATAATAACGGATAAAACTAATATGTGAACAGGGTTTCCATTGGCATTGCGAACTCCGCTCTGCCTATTTGAAAGGGGAAAAATGAACCATCGTTTTCTTTGTTCGGCAAACTCCGGAACGCGAGAAGGCTTTTCCCGTCAAAGGGTGTAGCCTTAGATTTTGATAGACTGGCGAGGAAAGACAATGCGCCGACACAAGCACATGGTCGTATACTCACCGCTCATTTGAAGGTGAGCTAAAGACTTCCCCACACAGGAGGTCAGCATAATATGAGCATTTCTCGATCAAGTGACCAATTAATCAATTCGAATAGCAGTATCAAAGGTTATGATACGTACCAGTGAGACTTTGAGCGAGAACAGAAAATGTTACTGGACTCGGTGAGCGACAATAGATTCATGCTTTGATTTAACTGATGCCCTGTGGGATGTTGCATGTCTGTTGGCTTGACGAGATCTCCTTGATCCGACCGAAACTATCTAGTGGCATGCACAAAGATGAAACCCGAGAGACCGTTAAAGGTCAATGCACTCGTCCTCTGCGAATATACTGGATGTTTGTGTGTTCGAGAATCCGTCGGACATTCACTAACGTTTTCTTCTCTGTGAGATTACATCAAGGCAAATAACAAGCGAAAGTGAGGCAGCTCCTCGCTACGCCTTTTGATCAATTCTTGATATCAATTGCTACTTAATAGGGCTTAGGTGAAAAAATGCGGAGATGCCGAAAGAGTCTTTCCGTAAGATCTTTTTGCACTCAACTTCGAGACTTCCTCTCAGCCAAAATATAATCATCATCCCCTTCACACATTGGCATTCGCAATTTGCAAGAGTGTACCAAGTTGAGGGAGCGAAACCTAGAATTAGCAGGTGGGGGAAAGCACTACCTGGTTAGGAAAAGAATTGGAGGCTGAACGGAATCTGCCTTGTAGGTTCTACTAGGTAATCGATGTTTTGTTCAAAAGACTTTTCCCCTTCCATAATTTTCGTCGCAACCAGACATCATTGTCTACCTTATGGATTCAAGAAGCTTCTAAGCTTACGCTTCGTCGCAAATAGCTCCGCGCATTGTAATGAAAGACGAAATATGAAAAGCTTCTCGCTGCGCTTCGCGTAACGACTACACAACGAAAACAACTGGCTACGCTTTGTCGCTATACACTATTAACCTAAGCAGAGAAAGACAAAGAAAGACCCAGCTTGTGGGCAGACTCGCCAAGCTTGAGGGTGTCGAAAGCGGCACCCAGACCCAACTTGACGCCCGGTCTCAGCTCCTGGGAGTAAGCCAAAGAAGCGATACCGGAATCGGCGAGCTTACCCTTGACAAAAGCGGTCTTGTCGAGCTGGTACTTGGTGGCGATCTCCACAGCAACCGGGTTAATGGAACCGGTGTTCTTGGAGTCAAAAGTACCCTTAGCACCAACCTGCACAGCAGGAGAAACCTTGTGGTAGTAAGCAGCGGAGAACAACTGCAAGTTGTTGGCAGCCGTCAACGACACGGTGTAAACCGGGGTGTTGTAACCGATAGCGGCAGAGTACTTTGTGAAAGCTGCGGATTTGACATCGTAAGCCAATTCACCACCAACTGTGAATCCGTCGTGGCCAACCGCAACGTCTCCGCTAACAACAGGGCCCTTGAGCAAGTCGACAAAGGCACGGGCGGTAACGGATTTCTGAGCATAGGTGGTGGTTGCCTTGAGAGATCTACCTCCGCCTGGAACAACCGAGTGGGAAACCTCAGATTTCAAACCGGGAGCCAAAGCGTCAACCAACTCAACTTTGGAGTCAAGCGCGTTGGCGGTGGACCAGCCCTGGGTGAAAGTCAACCCAGTTGGCTTGTCAGAGTACTTTGCCTCCAAGTTGGCAGAGGTTTTACCGTTAGCCGCTTTACCCTTGGTGGAGAAAGTCACACCGTTAGGGGCTGTGGACTTGAAGTCAATGGCAACAGGAGCCAAGTGGAAAAAGTCTCTACCGAGAATATCGTTGGAGTCTTTGGAGATGTCAATGAACGCTGGTGGAGCCATTGTGTACGTATTTAGTTTAAGGGGATTTGTGTTTCGCGACCTGGATTGGCCCGTGGGGGTCGTTACCCGGACAAGAGGCGGTTGGGGCGGTCGGAGTCGCGGATGACTCGGGGAAGGCAGGTGGTTTGGGAGGAGGAGAATAAGGGGGAATTGGTTGTTTCTCAATGATTCAACAAGATTATATCGGTTTATAAAGATTCTTACAAGTTGCGATTTGATTGAAAAACTGACATATCTGTTCATCCTCACACCTTGTTTGACTCTGGCTAGCAAGACGTTGGGCTCTCCTAACTTTCGAGCCCCTTGTAATCAAAAAAGAACGAGCCATATATTGTCTTGCGGAGTGTAAGGAACTAATCGAGAGATTAGGAAAGACGTACGAGGGTCAGCATGCGTTATTCTTCTACCACCTATGACCACGCATCAAAGCCAATTGACCTATTGGCTCTGCAGTAGTCGATTCCTCCTAGAGAGTGACATATTTCTCCTAGAGAGTGACACTATGAGATTGAAATGATGGTTCTCGAAAGAGAATCAAGCAACGTAATTGTTCCTCGGACGGCTGACTTATGTTCATATCAGCCTCGATTACTCCTTGTGAGTTTACTGTTGCTAGTTTGTCCCACGATTACATATACACAAATCCATCCTCTGATGACGGAGTAGAGCTCTCGACCATATGGCATGAACCTGATTCTGGAGGAGGCCAAAGGCCAGAGAAAAGTCTTTTTTTCAAAATATTTCTTGTTCACAAACTCTCATGGTTGTCGTGTCTCTCAGTGGTATAACAAGGTCTTCCTAAGACAGATGACAATTGCCCTTCTTTTGCCATCTTTTGTACTCGTTCACAGTCCTAAGGGTCACCAGATTCAGCGGATCTGATCTGATATTTTTTCGGACCCTGGATCTAGATCAGATCAGATCCGTAATATTGACAGAAGTTGATCAAATATAATTATTATAAAGCTGGTTCGAATACAGAATTCTATTTAAAAGTTTCTTTTTGATGTAAAAGTTATGTGTAATTGTCCATTTTCTGGAAACGTGCATATCATCCTAAATCCGGAAGATCAGATCACATTTTTGTTGGTAGTTCGGGGATCTGGGAGCCTCGATCAGGGCATCAGTACCAGGTTGAGCAACTCGGGCAGGTTGATTCATTCTCAGTCTTGATTGTTCTCTCAGAATGTCCAGTAATCGATAGTAATAACGTTCTTCACTTATATTTGACAATGTAAGGCTTTTATCCCACCTAAAGCTACTACCTGGTTGAGATTTGTGGCCTCTTTTATAGACGGATTGATGTGGGGAAACACATGTGATGTGACATATCATGAGTGACTTATCCGCATGCCGGATGACCATCTCCGCAAGTCATACATGCTTATACATGATAATCGTTTCTTATTCCGCTTAGTCATAACTTTTCTTATTCAGAAAAGGCATGGCTGTCTTTTCTTTTTCTCCAGTTGCATCACATTGTTTTCCCGGATTATGGCTGATAATCCGACAATTTTAAGATCTGGATCTGATCTTTTTCTAGACCCCAATCTAGCAGCCCTTACATAGTCCTCTGTCGATGTTGGATTCTCAAAAAGGACTCATTTTTATGCCTAAGTATGTACACTCGCCAGCGAGACTGACGTGTGGAGTGAAAGAAAAGAAATTTCTAAAAAGTGTTATAGTTTCGGCTTTTCATCATAATGCTCTCAACGAAAGACGCTAGGGTATACAAAAAGACTGGATGAGCCTGGCTCAGATGTCGGCTCACATTTTGGTGCCGAGAGATTTCGGGCAACCAAGGGAACAAAAATTAACTATAAACTTGGAGCTTTTACAGATATTTGATGATAGATCAGATAAATTCAAGGTGTAAGTCAGGTGCGGTTCTACGAGAAAGAAATAATGTATTGCCGGTGAGTCTCCATTCATTTTAACACTTATAGAGTGAAGAGTTGATGGTAGAGTATGCACCGACTAGCACTATGTTCATGCATGGAAGCGCAAACCCACTGTTCGGTGTTATCTGTAGACCTGAAAAGCATCGAATAGCCTTGCTCTCTTTTAGTCTCCCAGAATAATTCACTTCTTCTGAGCTATCTTGGTAATATCTGTATCAAGTATGTGTAATTTAGTCGTCTCAGGCAAAGACCGGGCGAGCCTCAGTTGGGAACACATTGTGGGCTTGGGAGAAAGATGGAAAGAAAAGGCGATAGTTCAAGTCGGGTAATTTCTTGCTCATCTCGATGGGCCACATATATTGCCCCTGAAGTTTGGGCACTATGCTGCTGGACAGTAGCATCCGGAATGGCGGAAAGCACATATCCACCTAGATTTGATCTCCAGAGACCAGTGAGACTTGTCATGATGACCTTTGTAAGTAGCCTGACTCTATCAAATGACTGCTTAAGCCGTCTGCAGAAGACGATCCAGTGTTTGGTGAGCTGAAAAGCTTCCGGCATTGTTGGAAACGCAACATTTTTGGGTAGTTGGCAATTTACCCCAGGTTAGCTTCAAAAGGCAAATGTCTTTTCAAAATAGTAAAGGGTAGCCTTCACCAATATCGGGATCTAGATCGCAAAAAATAGCGATCTAGATCCCAAGATCAGATCAGATCCCTGCGATCTGGTGAATACTAGTAAAGGGAGCTGCAGTTGTAACAAACTCAGCCACTGGAAGAGTTGAGCAGTGTTCTTGTTAAAGCGGAGGTACCTTCACGTTGAACAATTTCAGCCTTACGGTTGGATTGTTGGCGATCGCCCAACTGTACGCAATAGCCAATACTGCAAAGTGCCCGTGTAGGTGACTGATTATAGTCCGCGATCACTTTGAACCAGTAAAGCTCATGCACTTCTCTCTCTTCAGTCGAACACGCTTTGACCGACTATTCCGGAAGTTAGACGAATAAAGGCCAAGCAGATTTGCCGAATCTGCCTGCCCCCATACTGGAAAGTAGGGAGACGGTGTAACTCTAGGGTGAATGCACAATGAGGATTCTATCAAGGGAGCAATCAGTCTATTTGATAAGGAGAAGCGGTCGTTCTCATATATATACATTCTTGGCAACCGCTAAAGTCTTTTCATTCAGCACAAAGACAGATACTTCCTTCAGCAGTGTTTAACCTTTAATTTGCGGATGAGCATAATAATGGATTGACTTTGAGGTGTGCCTTATTCTCATATGACAAAGGGCTTCTCAGATAGAACATTGACATCCTATCGACTAGAGATATAATATACTGGCTGTAAACACGGCGAGAATGCATCAAGTGAAGCAAGAGAGGATATTTATAAAGAGATAACCTTTCTGACCGCCTATGAGCTAGTTCATACAATTACAGCTCCCTCTATTAGTGAAACCTTCCCGCATCCCAACACCAAATGATTATCATAGGTACAGGGTCCCCCGTACCATGCTCGATTCCATTTTCTGTTCCAGTCCCACTTAATCTTTCCGATCTTAGAATCACACTCATCGACCAGCTCAGCATATCCAGCTTTGCAAATGCATGCTCCACGCTCTGCGATTACCTTGAGTGCCTGACATCCCTTTCCAATAAGAACTCGCTTGACCTTGTCCTTTTCCAAACAGAGCTCCCCTGGACCAATTTATTTCACCCAAAACCACAAGACTGGGATGGCGACTGGTCGATAAAACACGAAATTGCGCTTTCCGTTGCAGCTTTAACATACTCATACCATCTAGCCGCACTCAACGTGATGGCGGTAGGGTGCAAGACGGGAGAGATCGACACCCACTGGAAACATGCTGGAAGTTTAGTGAAAACCGCGAAAAAGTACATCAGATATATTATCACCCATAAAATCTACGATTCGAGTCCTTTCATCGCAGAAACCGGGTTGGAGTACCTCAACGCTCTTTCCCACTTGAGCGATGCTTCCTTGCAGATGACGGTGGTATCCAGAAATGTATGGACGACAAATAAGTCGATCAGTGACAACTTTGACGATCTGGATCTTCGTAAGGTTGAAGACAACTACAGCATCTACGTAAGGGTAGTCATATTTATGTACCAAGAGATGTGCACGATATCCGCCATGGCGAGCACGGGGTTTGGCTTGAGGAGGTTGAACGAAACATGGTCGAAATCCTTGTCAGTATGGAAAGCTTACTGTACGATATACCTCTGCTACTATCTCAGTCTAGGGTGCTACAAGACGGGAAAGGTGGGAGAGTCGATTGGGCTTCTCAACTATGCAACCTTTCTCTCCAAATGCAGCCGCACGCAAGACGAGCAGCGCAAGAGAGACAAGCTTAAGCTTAAGCTGGATTTAAAGGCAAAGGTGAATGACAAAAAATTAAAATTACAAAAAAAATATGAACAATTTTTACCACCCGTTTTGGTGCAAGAATTGACCAGTATTTTGAAAATATCAGAAATGCTCAAGCTCAAGTTCATTAAGGAAAACGACAACATATGCTTTCAGCCGATTCTTTCAAACGACATGGTGAGTTCGGAATATTTGTTCGGAAGTGCCAAGCTGCCGAATGGCCGCGGCGTGCCAATTTCCGACGACGCAACCTGGGTCCCTAGGTGCTATGGAGACGAAAGCCGAGAAGCGCAGAGTGCATACTTTTGATTCATTTTGGCGCTCTTGACTTTGAAGGCTATTTTTTGAAAGCTATGTTTTTGAAAGATTTAACTCACCCGAAGTCTTGCAGGTGATAAGGCATGCCAAGCGTCTTCCTATGCATCGGACCGAAAATTTTTGTAGGCGTTTGATGCACCAATATGCATTATCCTGCACACTTCTGCAGGTTTTGACAGGTCGGAAGAAAACATTTTCCCGCATATTTTTTCTCCTCCGTTTACATCACCAACATGTTGCTGGATAGAGTGCCTACGATAGTAAAACGTGAAGTTTGGGAAGCAACATACGACACGGGGACGCTACTGCAGTTTGCCATCGGTACCATCTTGGTATTTGTGATGTGTCCGGGTTTGGCATATCTCTACTCGGGATTGGCTCGCAGAAAGTCTGCCCTTTCCATGATATGGGTGGTCTTCATGGCCACCATGGTAGGGATCTTCCAGTGGTATTTCTGGGGGTATTCTCTCGCCTTCTCTTCCACGGCAACCAACAAGTTTATCGGGAACCTTCACAACTTTGGGTACCAAAACATGTATGGAGAAATGGGTGGTACCAACGGCACAGGCAACTATCCCGAAATTGCGTTTGCCAATTTCCAAGGTATGTTTTTATGTGTCACCCTAGCCATTCTAGTGGGAGCAGTAGCGGAACGTGGTCGCCTTTTTACCACTATTATCTTTTCCTTCATATGGGCTACCCTAGTGTACTGCCCGCTTGCCTGTTGGGCTTGGGGTCCAAATGGCTGGGCCATCAATTGGGGGGCTCTTGATTATGCTGGTGGAGGACCTGTTGAGATCGGATCCGGTGTTGGTGGGTTTGTCTATTCCATGTTTCTGGGCAAACGTAAGGAACGGTTATTGATCAACTTCCGCCCTCATAACGTTTCGTTGGTCACCATCGGTACCACACTGTTGTGGACCGGGTGGATGGCTTTTAACGGATTCACCGCCGTCAGCTCTGCCAAAGTTTTCCATGCCATTATGAGCACCAATTTGGCAGCTGCTTTTGGAGGGTTCTCGTGGTGCGTTATGGACTGGAGGATGGAGCGCAAGTGGTCTACAGTGGCGCTGTGCTCCGGATGTATCTCGGGACTGGTTGCTGCCACTCCAGCCTCTGGGTGCATTACACTCTACGGGTCTGTAGTGTTAGGTATTACCGCGGGCATTGTTTGCAATTTTGCTACAAAACTAAAGTATCTGGTGGAGGTTGACGATTCTTTAGATATTCTAGCAGAGCACGGCATTGCTGGAATTTTAGGGCTATTTTTCAATGCTCTCTTTGGAGACGCTAGAGTCATTGGTCTTGATGGTATTACCGAACACGAGGGAGGTTTTATCACCCACAACTGGAAGCAGATATACATTCAGATCGCTTACATCGCCGCTTGCATCGGATACACCGCCGTGGTCACCAGCATCATTTGCTTTGTGCTCAACAAGATCCCAGGCTTACAGCTCCGAGCTACAGAAGAGGGAGAAGAAAAGGGAATGGACGAAGATCAGGTGGGAGAGTTTGCGTACGATTACGTCGAAGTGAGAAGGGATTACTTGGACTGGGGGTTCACTCAGCAACAAGATGATCCCACCAATATTGACGAGGTTGTTGGAGTATCCCACGATACTTCCTCCACTGACGGCGCATTACCAAAAGAAGCAAACGATACAACCGAGGAAAAGCATTAAGAGATATTTATTTTAAAAGTACATTGCTATTTTTATCCATCCCTGCACCGCGGCAGCAACTTATATAAGAAACCCTTAAGCCTGCTCCCCCCTTAAAAAAAATAAGACCAATGACCGCAGAATCAAAGTTCTATACACACCAAGTAACGACGATTATCTCACTTGGATTGTCGGTTTTTGGTGTACTCAAGTGGTTCCTATTCCACCACAGCGGGAAAGAGTACCAAACTCCTTTCACGGGATTGTTTGTTATAACGCTCATCTACTGGTGCATTCTTTACCTGCTGCAATTGCTCTTTATTCTTCAATGGTTTGTCAAAAACGAAACCACTACTGAGGTTCAACAACGCGCAACCTCCTCTTCTGTCGGATACCATTTTATTGTTTTCAACATTTTGCACTTTTTCTGGTGCTATGCTTTTAAAAAGCACCATTTTGTCATTTCTGAAATTTTGCTCGTGATCAATTTCCTCAACATCATGTCTCTCTACTTGGTGCACAAAACTTATGCTATCAAAAGCTTTCCGAATTGGGTCTCAATTCACCTTCCAGTGGCATCATTCCCATTATCGTGGCTCATGTACGCAATCTTTTGGAACGGTGCAGCTATGGTACACTCTCACAACAAGTCGTTTGTGCCGCGCATTTTGGCCAATATCTTTATCTGGGACTTTTTGCTTGTGCCAATGTGCTTTTTAGTTCTGTACAACGATTACGGAGTGGGATTTTCCTCCGCTCTGCTCACTTTGGGAATCGCCCTTGGTCAACTGTTCACTAAAGCTATTGCATTGCAATGGATCTTTGGCTTTGTCATTGCTGGAGCCGTGTTCTTGGCTTCCTGCTTGAGTGCCTCAGGAGAATTGGTCACAAAGTCCAGGGGAACTATCCAAAGAGAGGAAGCTCCTTTGTTGACTGAAGCTTAGCTGAGATTGTATTTATTAAAAATTACTTATCCTTCATTGTCTATAGGCCTGTAGACTTGTTGAGCATCCGACTTTTCTACCACCGCAATTGTTTCTCAAATCAAACTGCGGAGTTTTTATTTCT
Organism: Citeromyces hawaiiensis; assembly: GCA_030567395.1. Lineage (NCBI taxonomy): Eukaryota > Fungi > Ascomycota > Pichiomycetes > Pichiales > Pichiaceae > Citeromyces > Citeromyces hawaiiensis. The sequence continues at coordinate 118,989 of JAJLSF010000295.1, forward strand.
GGATTCATAGACAGGAAATGTCTAGACAGCCGGTTGAGGAATGGGGTTCGTTTCATCCCAGGTGCTTCCAGTTGCCCTTATGCCCCTGCTTTTATTGAGAGGATTGCGGTATAACAACTTTCTCGTTCCCTTTATGTTCAAACCATCTGCCGCAGCCTGCCATTTCTGCAGACAAAATAGGACAAGAGCGAGAGATCGGCAGCCCTTCTCTAGGATTTGTAGTCAAGGTTCGTTGGTTCTTGAGAATTTGCGAAAGAGAGGAACGGGTTCTTAAACGGGTAGCCCAATTGTCGCCGCCTTTTGAGTCTGACGAAAAGTTGAGCATTGGCAGTACATATGTTACAGCTTCTTTTACTACATTCGATTGAGAGGGGACGAAGGTGACAAGAGACAGGTTGAGAGGTTAGTTTTCAGTCTTCTTTTTTCCCGAACGTCTTCCATGTTCTTGTGCAGTTAAATATGAGTCGATTCAACTAATAGAGCCAATCGAAGGTAAGGAGTATGGGTAACTGCCATAGGCGTCGCTTCCATACACCATGAGCTACTAAGCTCGTCGCCAAAACTATTTATCCTTCACCGGTTTAACCATTTTATCTATAAAGTCTTGTCGCAGCAGCGCGGCAGGCTTGTTGAGCGTTATACTGTAGTTCTGTAGAACGGGGAAATGTCCCGCTAAACTGGCATACGTATCTCTGTGCACATTCTCCATCCACTCCTTCGTTGTAGTCTCACTATTCCCGATACCTATATGCGTAGCCTTGAAATGTTCATACTGGTGCTGCTCCCGTATTTTGTCTGCCTATTGTTAGTCCAAGAGAAGTGATTGTAACGCACCATTTTTCGCTCTTTTGTTTTGAGTGCAAAACAAAATTCACCAAATGTCTGACATCGAGCCGTTGATCCCAGATACAAGCACGAATTGGACGTTTTGGAATGACACAGCGCTCCAGGACTGGGAGGCCACAACGGAAATGCTTCAGGAGCTTTTGAACAACGATGTCTCCGTTGCGCCGCTTGTTTTCAGTGAGCTATGCATTGTCTTGTCAGAGTTCCCGCACAAAATCTCAGTAGAGGACGCCACTTCGTTTGTAAACCGCTTTATGGGCTCCGATCAAATGGCGCAGGACTTTTTATTATCAACAGTCTCTTTCCAGGTGGATTCTAGGCCTCACTTGAAACAAGTTGTGAGAAATGCCCAAATTGCAGACTCAACGAAAATCGCCTATCTGGATCCCAAACTACTTGACGAGTTTGAGATTGTGTCGCTTCCTGAATTCAAGCGCACTCGCGCAACTTTCTTTAAAGAGTCTGGCTACTCTGTGGTATCGTATTCCTTGTTGCATGAGTCAAGTCAAGGGTACGCCAAGCTAGTTACGCTTTTGTTTTACTACTTTCGAGATCCGGATTCAGGGCTTAAGGTTGATTATTGCTGGACACAAATTCAAATGCTGATAGGACACCACTGTCTAGAACCGGTCCGCTGTTTAGACGTTATGTTGGATGTTGTTGCAACTAACTTTGTTGCCAACTTCCGATTCGCTATTTCTCTGTTGAAGAAAAGTTGTCAGTCTTTTGCTGCAAACAATTACGATATATCACAAGATATATCCCAGAGACTTTACTTTGACTCTTCCTCAAACACGCTCTCTGATCTGGTGATCGCCAAGTTACAAAAGTCCAAAACTCCTTCGGAAACTTTCAAGTCGCTTATTGCAGTTTTGGTCAAAGAGGGGCTTGTTTCGTTTCCCAAATTGTTTAGCTACTTGACTCCTCATGATGATGAGATGCAAAAGCTCCAAGAGTTCTACGACAAGTCTCTGTTTGAAGAGGTGGAAAAGGCATCCTCATCAGCGTTGGCAATGGCGGCTCCCTTGTTAGACGATGATGATATTGACAAACCCGCTGCATCTACAAAGACCGCCAAACCGAGACCTTTGACGCAATCAAAACCATCGGTAGATAAAAACCTAAAAGTACAAATACTCAAGTCCTTCTTGGCAAACGGAGCTTACAATGAGTCAATATTCATGCTGTCAAAGTACCCATACTTGCCCAAGTTTGACGAAGAGATTGCAAGCCTCGTGTGTAGGCTGTTGGAGAAAATCATCGAGCCATTCTACACTAAAGTTTCGGCTCCTTTGGGCTCGGGCAAGTTAGCGGTTGCGAAAAAAGTTGCTCTGTCGAAAACTTCTAGACAAGACACTTCTGTGGCTTACAAAGAGCTTGATCAGGTGAATCTGTGGTCTTTCAATCCGCTTATTCGCTCTTTTGCAGGGAAACAATTCCACTACTTCTATCAGGATTGGGCCAGTAGTCTACCTACAGTCGACTCAGCCGATACTTTCATTAAAGCATGTCAAGAGCTGGGCAGCTTTCTTGGTGTAAAGATCACGAAAAGCCCAAACTTGCTGGTCAAAGTGGTGAGAATTGTCAAGCATTTTGTGAAAAACGATGAGGATGTTTGGTATCAATTTTTCAGGTCGTTTGTGTTCCCAACTCTCTCCCTGATAGGAGAAAATTCGGCAGTTGTGGAGGAGATTTTCTCTATCATGAAAGACTTTTCTTTAGAAAATCGCTTCAAGCTTTATGGAGAGTTATTCACCGTCACCGCAAAGAAAGTGCCAGAAGTTAAACTGGCTTATTCAAAGGCAGAAAAGGAAACAAAAAACATTTTGAAGCGCCTTTCCAAAGATAATGTCAAGCAGATGATGCGCAGATTGGCCAAAGTATCTCTTTGCAACCCAATTCCGTGCTTTACTGAGGTTATTCGACAGATTGAGTCGTATGACAATTTAACCTCGCTCATTGTGGATTCATCCAAGTTTTTCAGCGAATACGGTTGGGACGCGCTCACTTTCTGTATCTTGATGAGGTTGGTCTCTGGAAGAGCCACAGTGCAGATGGATGGACTGAACGACTCCCAGTGGCTGCAAAGTCTCGCGGACTTTATCGGCAAGATTGCTCGAAGATCTCCCTTTTTCAACGTGGGACCCATTCTAATGTATCTGCTAAAGCGGTTGCATCAAGGAGGGCTGGAAAACTTGATTGTCTTGAAGGAGCTGGTTACAGGAATGGGTGGGGTGCAGCCTATAACTGATGTCACCGCCACTCAGATCAGGTACTTGAACTCTGGGGAGTCTCTGCAGCGGATTGTGTACAACATCATTGACGACAGGCGGTTTGAATCAGCGAATACGTCTACTCGGCTTTTGCAGGAGTGCCTTGATGGGGGTTTTCTAAATGAGCTACTTGTTTTGCTGGCAAGAGCTCATCATGAAACAAGCAATCTAGACGACCATCTCAAGGCAAGATCTCAGAAGGTGGATGAAATTGCATGTGTGACACAACTGTTGATTGCTGTTATAGGACAGCATTTAAGCTTGAACAACTACCAGAAAGACATTGCGAGCATCAAAGACTTTTTGTCTCTGTACGGAATGGCTCCTGAGTGGGCCTTTGAAATTTGGCGGCCAGCATTGAATGACGTTGCTGCAGTTGAAGTGGTGAAAGATGCTTTACCCCAGATGAACTGGCAGTACGTTTCCGTCGATCTTTACTCTTTCTTCTGGACGAGCTCTCTGTACGATATTGAGTTTAACGAGGAGATGTACGCCAAGGAGCTGGATCAGCTGGAGCACAAATTATCGAGCTTGCAATCGCGCACGAGGAAAGCTGAAAAGGACAAGACGACCACCGGTCAGCAGCTGAAGCTTTTGGATGAAGAACGGATGAAAATAGGCAAACTTGTAGAGGGAGTCAAGCCGGACTGTCACAAACACAAGCTACACTACGATAAGGTCATACAGCACGTTGAAGCCAGCAAGACCGGGTGGTTTGGTCAAGAGTGCAAAGCTTCCTATTTTGTCGAACAGTGTATTTTGCCTAGAGCTTGTCATTCTCCATTTGACGCTGTTTTCACAGCCGGGTTCATCATTTACTGTCACAAACAGAGTGTTCCTGGATTCTCACTGGTGGATGTGTTAGATCACCTGCTGATCAAGGATATTTTGTTCCAGGTTATATTCACCAGTACGCCGAGCGAGTCGGAAAATCTGGGGCTTTTCTTTGCAGAAGTTGTCACACATTTGGAAAAGTGGAGAGTAGACGACAATCTTTCCCTTGGAGACATGTCGCATGTGCAATACTGTAGGCAGCTATTCACTTGGCACAGCGTTATTTTGGAGAGTGCGTGCCAGTGTCTTGTTGATCACGAGTACATGGCGCGGTCGAATGCGATATCGTTTTTGAAAAGTCTGTGGAACATCTATCCGAAGGTGGAGGACCACAGCGAGCATCTTTTGCAAGTTTTGCAGGATATTGTGGACAACGATCAGAGACAGGATCTCAAACTTGCTTCGCGCGCTCTTGTTGGGTTTATTAAATCCCGTGCAAAAGACTGGATTGCCATGGTGGAGTTTTACGAGATGGACGGACAATCCAAAGAGGAGCAATTGAACAAGCGGAGGGAAATTGAAGATAAGAAGAAGAGGGAGGAAGAGGTAAAGAAGCAGGAGGCTTTGAAGAAGGAGGAAGCGTCAAAGAAACGGGACGAGGAGACTATTCCGACTGCCAGGTATGGACTCACACCGATTGCGCGTCCTAAAACGCATACAAACGGCACTTCAGCTTCTCCGTCTACAGCTGAGTTGTTGAAGGCAAAGATTGAGGAAGAGCGTGCTAGGTTTGCAGCGAGAAATGTCAGTGATAGTCCCAGTGGGAGGGATGAGACTATGGAGGAGGATGTCAAGGAGAATGAGCAGGTGGGGGACAAGGTGGGGGACAAGGTTGAGAAAACTGAGAAAGTTGACGAAAAGGTAGAGAAAATTGACGAAAAAATTGAGGAGAAGATTGAAGAGGAAAAGACGGAAAGGGAAAGACCTAATAGATCCACTCCACCTCTTCGTCCCAGTCGTCCTGGACGCACTTACGACATGCCTCTGCCACCACCTTCAAGACCACCACCGTCAAGACCACCACCTTCAAGACCGCAATCTTCTACGGTGGAGCCAACTAGACAGAGAGTTCCCCTTCCTCCTCAACAAAGCGATTCAGTTAGACAGAGAGCACCTCTTCCTCCTCAAAGCTCCATCGCAGGAGACCGCAAATCTTTCAAGCCTCCACAGGGCCCAAGAAACGATGGCCCGCCTAAAAGGCATGGTGGTTTCAATGATAGAAGAGACCACAAAAGAGGCCGTTATTAATTGTGTGTCATCAGATTGTTTACGCGGGTCCCCATGTACTGGTATAATTGTTCAAGCCCTCTCTGAGAGACTTTTTGTATTTATGATGACTTGACTAGGATCTGAATCTTATTAGTAGTACCATTTGAATGAGGGTTTCATATTTGGATTCCGGAAATTTCTGGTTGAATCTTTGCTCATCTAGTTTGGGTCGTCCACTGAACGCTCCATGTTTGAAACCAAGAGTGTTGGTTTATTGACAGCATGGACTTGTTGTAGTGTCGGTCTCATTGAAGCAGCTCAGCCTCATCATCACCGCTCTAAAGAATAGATCTCAATAGGAATTTCTATGAGCTACACATATAGAGATGTCGATTTATTCATAGAGCCTGTAATGACCAAGGGTCACTAGATCCAGGATCTAGATACGGGGTGTGGAAAAAGATCAAGGCACATCTAGATCAGATCAGATCAATCTTGAGATAGAAAGATATGCAAAAATATGCACCTTTATGCACGTTTCCGAAAGAGGGTCCAGTCAATCTAGGTACTTTCTCAGTAAAACTCCTTTTCAAACCATCTTTACTTTTTCAAATTTTGTCTATAACCCGGATCTGGTGACCCTCAGTCATGATCACCACCACGCATTTGCCGGGAAGAAATGAGTGAAGTAGCCCTATTTGGGAAGGTCATATTCGCTGAGATTTATGCCGCATGAAGTCATCGGATAAATCGACATCTTGAGTGCACCATGTCGCTTCGCATCTTTTACACACTAGCGTGTAAATTACAGCACAGTATTACGATATGCTCAACTTTGGTGAAATTTATGAAGATCTAACGTCTCAGCTAACACCGCAAAAGGTGATACGGCTAATTGCTATTGTTGGTGGGTACGTTGTTTTCCGTCGGATTGCGATGAACGAGATCAAAAGGCGTCAGCTGAAGAACATGCAGAGCGAGGAATCACAGGGCGACGAAACGGAACTCCCGGAAGTGGCAGAAGAGAAAGCAGCTACGAGTGCGATTGAAAGGAATGAACAAACATGGGGCTGGGGGAAAAAGACCCGTAGAGACGTTACTAAGCAACGTGAAATTTTTGAACAAGCTGTGGAGGAAGCGGCAAAGAAACATCAAATGGGAGGAGCTTACAATGCTGATTCCGATGAGGATATTGAAGAATTGCTGGAAGATGATTAGCTTAAGAGTAAGTGAGTCCGGACGGTTGCACATTTGGATTTTATGAGAGGTTGAGCGCTAAACTAAATTACTTTGATACCAATTCATATGTACCCCTCCAACGAGAGACATTGTCGCATCAGTTATTCGTTTAGCTGCTTTCCTTTCGGTTATTCTGATGTTCGTACGACATTTCCATAGGCTACTGAGACCTGTCTTTGAAAAGTCTCGTTCCCAGAAGAGAACTCTGTGGGTCAGTCATTTCAATGAATATCATTCCACGAGTGTTACATTCGAGAACCTAAAGCAATTGCATCCTGTGGAGCAAGTGAGATAGAGACACATACGCCTTTCCCTTCTTTTCAAGAAAACGATCTTCTTCAAGAAAAGAGTGGTGTAACTAGTTGTGCCCTGTGAGGAATTAATCAAAATAACAAGCCCTTCCCGGTAATTCATCGAAATATTTGTTTTGAGTGCATGGGAAAAGGTGCAAAAAAAAAAATGTCAAATCAAAGCCGCTTCCTTCCGTTTGGGTTAGAGTCATCGGATCTCAATGTGGACAATCGGATCCTCAAGTTCCCGCTCCCTGTGAACGGGGAGCTGAACAATACGGAAAGACGGTTTGCCAAGCAATTTTTAAACTACTCCAAAACCATGCGAGATAGTTCTTTTTATACCGGGTCTTTTGCATCTTTGAGAAGCCAAGTTTCTAGTGAGGGCAAGGTTAAAAAGGTGAAATACGACGAGTCTGAAGGCATTAACGATGGGATCAAACGATACTCTGATAGGTTTAGAAAAAAGAGAAAGATTGGCAGATCGATCGATGAGCATCCGTATAACTTGCAGTTTTTCCCGCAAGAGCTATATTCTGTTATGGGCGTTGACAAAAAGAAGAGAAAGATGCTTGCGATATCGAGCTACAAAGCTGAATCAGACAATTTAGACGTTTCTGGGCTGTTACAAAGAAACGAGCGTGATAAGGCAGATGAAATGCTGGAGAGACTTCATGGCATGGCAGAGAGTCTTGATGCAAATGGCAATGTCATCAACAAAGGTGACAAGGGCGGAGAAGAGGAAGAGGAGGTGATTGATGACGAATTCGAAGAGGACGATGATGACGATTATAATGCGGAAAGATACTTTAACGACGGCGACGACGACGAATATGGCGATGAAGATAATGGCGACGATGAGGCAGCGTTTTGATCACTCCCTTCTTCCCTTTAAATCGCTCATGTATTTTTCTCGCTCCAACATGTAGTATTCTGACTCGGACATCCCCAGGGGCACTTTAACTGGGATCTGCGGTTTGCGGGAGAACCGCGAAGGCGAGAATCTTGTTTGTGACCATTCTCCGTTACCGACATACGAAGAATCTCCAGTGTCTACTGCGAGATCTTGCTCTTTGGGTACACCGCTTTGGAGTCTCATGTCTCTGTAAAACTGCTCGTTCGGAGTTGGTGCATGGTATTTAGGGTCTATAATGGAATCACTTTTTTCGCATTTTACCGTAGCGGCGGCTTTTGCATCGTTCCCTATAGAATCTGCCGAGAAGGGCAGATTAATGGAGAGCTCAGAGAGCTGGTCGTCAAGCGGGGGAGGTTTTCGCTGTGGGGATTTTCTTGGGCTGACGGGATGAACATCAGGAGAAGAGCCCATTTTCTTTGGAGGAGGTGGCGGCGGGAGGTTGTCTACAAATGCCGGAAGACGGGGCAGGATAGAGTCGTCTTTGGGCAAATTCGACTCACTCTTTGAAGAGGAGTTTTTCGTCCAGCTGGAACCAAGAGAATGGTTTCTCTTTTCCCAGTCCGACTGAACTTCAAGCTCCAGTTGGTTTAGCGGGTCTTGTTCTTCGCTGGGGGAAGTGATTCTAGCCAGTTTTTGAGACAGCGAGTTACGGAAGCCTTCCTTTGGTGGGCTTTCGAACAGAGGATCAATGTCGTGAGTCAGCCTGTTGCCCTTCGTGACAGGATGCACCGGGGGAGAGGGCAGACTGAGATTTTTGACTCTTCGAGAATGCGGAATACTATTTGAACGAGCAGTTTGCGTTCGCTGTTTTTGGTAGAACTCCTCATCGCTGTCGTAATCTTCCGCGTTGTGGGGCATCCCAGGATCTGGCATCAATCCGTATGACGGAACAGTAGGCGGATGATTCGACGTGGAGCGGCTAGGAGAAACAGAGTTACGAGATGGAGAGATCGACTGGCCAAAAGGAGATATACACAAATCGCTTGAACCGGGCACAGATGGAAGCGGACGGTTGGCGATGTTCTTATTTGGCACGGGTTTAGGCCGAGCCGTTATTTTGGCAGGCAAAATTGGCGATGACGGATAAAATGTCATTTCCAAATAAACTTCCCCCGCCGGTTTCCCACAATAGAATAACGGATGCCACTTGTCGTAGCCTTCTTGAGTGGATTTGGAGAAAGATGGCGATACATCCACATCTGCTTCACTCACTAAAACAGGGGTTTTTTTTGTTTCGTCCAGGATTGATACCCTCATTGTCGGTTCCATCAGCGACTCGATGTTGAATCGAATTTCGTGATTCCAATCCGGTGTTTGTCCTCCTCGCACATCTGTGGACGTTTTGTCAAGCAGGTGATTCAGCCGTAGAATAGCGTACGGATCTTGTTTCTCCAATTTTCGACGGTTCGGAAGGTGTCGTGCTTTCAAGACAACAACAATAAGGGTTCCTCTCGGTTGATCCATTGTGTTCGAGCGCAGGTGAGGGTATTTTATGTCGGTGAGAGACAATCTTTCGTTTTGAAAGACTACACCCCGATATGGTCTCAATAGAAATTCCAGGTTCTCAAATATTAATAGCAAGACAGATTAGCTCAAAGCTGCTGTTAAAGCCGGGCATCGGCGACATTTGTACATTGACGACATAAATCACAGCTCTTCCATGTCACTATCCGGACTCAATTCCGGGAAATTACCCACTTCTATAGCTGAGGGCCTAATAAAAGAGCCGTAATTCGGTAAACATTCGAAATACCTATTCCCCTTGATGCATCCATCGTTTTTGCCCACCGGTTCGTCGAATTCCACACCGCACCAGACAGTACTATCCTCTATCTCTGGCACAGTACCGATAAACCTTATAACACCTCGTCTCTCTTGACTCTTGACCCTGCATCTATCACCCACCTTCAACAGAGAAGCAGCTTCTGTATCTTGCTGCAAAATCTGACATTTCTTCTCCTGAAATTGAGGATCGAACCGGCCAAGCTTTTCCTTCTTTTTCCACTGCTTCACACTATCTTGTCTGTTGTCGTATTCTTGTTCACTGAGCTGAAATGCCGATTCTGTTGACTCGCTACCCAGTGCCTCCTCCAGCTCTTTGGAGCCGTCACTAGAATCGGCCACATGAAGCCTCACATACGGCTTAAGGCGTAGCTCTGAAACTAAGGTTTCATTAGAGTCTGCCACCTCCACTTTCTCAGAAGAGTTGCTGGTGCGATAGATAAAAAGTTTCTGATTTCGCGGCTCTACCCCTGTAATAAGCTCTAGTCTACTTTTTAAATACCCCAAGGTCCATTGAGGTGATACTCGTCTCTCAGAAGAGGTCAAAGAAGATGTGACATAGATATGAATGTCGCTCATCAGGTCGTGGCTGAACCGATAATATAATGGAGAACAAAGTGAGTCTGACATCTCTTCCATTCTAACATAAGACCAAGCCCAAGGGAAGAAGAACTGACGGGCCTAAGAAGGAGGCTATTTTGAACCTCGCAAAGTACAAGGACCAGCGAATCCGGGTGCAGTTCATTGGTGGCAGACAAGGTATGTGCGACAACAATGCTCAACTAACTTTATAGTTTCGGGAATACTAAAGGGTTTCGACCAACTCATGAATTTGGTACTTGATGATGTCGTAGAGGATATAAGAGATTCAGAAGACGAGACTGTTCTATCGGGCAAAACACGCAAGTTCGGAGTGGTTATCGTCCGAGGCCCTCTGGTGCTTACTATATCACCGTTTGAGGGTTGCGAGGTGATAGACAATCCGTTTGTGAGACAGGAGCAATAGCGGTGCATATAGTTTCCAGCAGAGGTATATTTGAGACTTTGCTAATTCATGGAGACTTTTCAGTTTGAAGATTGATTTTGGGAGGTGACACTCTCTTTGAACGTTTGTAGAAAATGATGTGAATTTCAATCGAACCTTATTGGTCTTTGATGTGTCGCTCTGATGATTCCCCTATTCTGGTGGGCCAATATTCAATCTCTTCCGGATTTTCGAACTCTACATCACCGCTTTGTGATAATTCAGACTCTTCTGAATGTAGTTCAGTCTTCAAATCTATTGTACTAAGCGAGAGAAATCTTGTGCATTATGATAACCCTTTCACAACAGCCAGTCATGGGCATTTGGGCTCTTTCGCAACGTTTTTTTTTTTTCGTAACACTTTTTGCTTGAAACAGGCATTTTCCTATGTATTGTCCTGGCCTAGAAACGCAAGATGCACAGTTATTACTTACATTTGAGTGCCTTAACTGACGACGTGTCCTTCCTCTTGCCTGTTACAGGTGTCCCCATTGGTCATCATATAGGGTGGGTTTGTTGTCCCACCAAAACGACGAATTGCTGATCATGGTGTCAACAGAATAGCACTTTTGATTGCGAAATAACACCGTGCTTCAAAACATGCTTCTCAAGTTAATAGAACGGGTCTGCTTCGATGGCAATGATGGAACATGTCACTAGTCACCGAGAAAATACATTTCGAGCTCAAAAGTCCGGTGTCTGTGTTGGCTCAGTAGTCATCCTTTTCGAATCTAGCATGTAAATCGCCGACATATGGACCATTTAGGTCAGGCTATGCTCACCTGTGAGACGCAAATGTACGGGGAATGTTTATCAGCTCAGCATTTTTTTCTTACTCAACAACCTGAAGCAGATTCACAAAGTCAAGGGCTTAACAGAGTACTTTTATGTGAAACCGCTACGAACATTATCAGAATCATGTGGTTATGGTGAGATTTTATAACATTCAGTAGATCTCAATGGATCCTCATAGGATTGAAAACTTTGCCAGCTCTGCTTTAATGGCCTACGCCATCTTCTTTCAGTTGCATCTCCTATTCCACACATAATCTCATCTGCCAATCAAGAAAGACGGAAGTTACCTTTGAGTTCTGACGATGATGTCTCGATGCAACGAAGGGTTCCCCAGCGAGCCCATCCATGTAGTTAGAATAAACCACAGCTGCGACAAACTCCGAATGTATCTACTTTATTTTTCAACCGAAATTGTGGTTGCTCAGCTATTTGGAGGTCCTCAATTAACTATTATGTGAATTGCTGAGACTATTTAACTCTTTAGTTGGATGTGCAGTCATTGATAGTGTCTCATCGGTCAATATTACATTGCATAGAAGTGCTAGAATCTATACTAATAGATTCGTCTCTCTCGCAGCTATATCATTGCAGCATTGAGATCATCATAAACGTGTGATAGGAATCACAAGTATTGTCCATATCACTGAAGAGTCTCTTAGGGCCCGGGGACTTTGAATGCTCAAAAACTATCATATTATCAAGGGTCGATGGATCACCAGAAAACCAGAGGAGGTAAGACAAAAAGTCATCTAAGACGATATAGCAGCATGGCTTAAATCGGCTCCCCTATCGCTTCTATGTTCTGTTCCCACTCCGCACATAATCTTATCTACCGGTTAGAGAGTCCCTTGGCGCAGGATATAAACGGAATTAGCCGCATCGTCGGTCGTGCTCTTACCAAAGATATATCAGTTTATTAACTGCCATTTCTCCAACAATGTCTACAATGCCACACCCTAACACAATTCTTCTGCCTCAAACAAATCAGCTTCTTGGACTGTACTCTATCATCAGAGACAAGACTACAAAGCGTGGCGATTTTGTCTTTTTTTCTGACAGAATCATCAGACTGCTTGTTGAAGAGGGTCTGAATCAGCTACCCGTTGAAAAACACACAGTTGAGACCGCCACTTCGACGTACGATGGTGTGAGGTTCCTTGGAAAGATTTGTGGTGTATCTATTGTAAGAGCTGGTGAATCTATGGAACAAGGTCTGAGAGACTGCTGCAGATCCGTTAGGATCGGGAAAATCTTGATTCAAAGAGACGAAGAAACCGCCCTGCCAAAGCTTTTCTACTCCAAGCTTCCAGATGACATCGCTGACAGATATGTCATGTTGCTGGACCCAATGCTAGCCACCGGTGGTTCTGCCATGAAAGCTGTTGAGGTACTTCTAGAGACTGGAGTGAAGCAAGAAAGAATATTGTTTTTGAACTTGTTGGCCTCTCCAGAAGGTATTCAGACTTTTTACGAAAAGTACCCTGAAATCAAGATTATCACAGGTAGCATAGATCAAGGACTGGATGATAAGAAGTTTATCGTTCCAGGATTGGGCGACTTTGGCGATCGTTACTACTGCATTTAGCTTTATAGACATTTTTTATGTATTAATGACGGATCTTCTTGATACTCGCTGTTTGTTACCCATATTTTCTTAAAGGTACTGAGCCCGGCAAGAATTGAGCCTCCTATCCAAGTAGTAAACTTGCGCTCAGGGGGAGCATATATTTTGATCTTCATGCCGTTGCCAACTTGCTCCTTGAGTTCCCGCAAAAGTCGATCGCCGAATCCGCGATACATGGTGGATCCGCCACTCAAAACAATGCTTTGATACAAAGACGGACGGAGGTCGAGGTCTGTTTTACCAATGGCCTCTAAAACAATCTCGTGTATACCTGGGAACTCTGATCCTATGAGAAGGGGATCAAACAGTATTTCTGGAGCTCTAAATTTCTCTGGACCCAATTTTAAAACTTGACCATCCGGTAGTTTATACTGCTCAAAAGCTTTGGACTCATCTACCATGTACCCGGACCATTCATACTCTTCTTTGCGAGGGTCAGTAGAAATGTAACAATGTTTCTCTTTGATGATGCGCACAATTTCCATTTCCGATGAGCTCAAAAGAGGATATCCTGCTCTTCTTAGGAGCATGGAGAGATTTTCTGTGACATCACGCCCTGCAACGTCAATTCGACGAATGGCAGACGGGAGAGAAAACCCCTCGTAAACGGGAACGACATGAGACACGCCGTCTCCAGAGTCTAGTACGCAACCTGTTGTTCTTCCTGAAGCGTAGAGAGATAGAACTGCTTGTATGGCAAAGTATAGGGCCGGGCATCTATAGGTTTCAAAGAACACCTGGGCAGTTTTATCGCGATTTGATACAGGATTTAAAGGAGCTTC